>CM042386.1:1921284-2106284 GCA_023634145.1 Thymallus thymallus | reverse complement strand
CCCAGACACCAGTTGTTTACCTGACAGGAAACAGACTAGTCCCAGACACCAGTTGTTTACCTGACAGGAAACAGACTAGTCCCAGACACCAGTTGTTTACCTGACAGGAATCAGACTAGTCCCTGACACCAGTTGTTTACCTGACAGGAAACAGACTAGTCCCAGACACCAGTTGTTTACCTGACAGGAAACAGACTAGTCCCAGACACCAGTTGTTTACCTGACAGGAATCAGACTAGTCCCTGACACCAGTTGTTTACCTGACAGGAAACAGACTAGTCCCAGACACCAGTTGTTTACCTGACAGGAAACAGACTAGTCCCAGACACCAGTTGTTTACCTGACAGGAAACAGACTAGTCCCAGACACCAGTTGTTTACCTGACAGGAATCAGACTAGTCCCAGACACCAGTTGTTTACCTGACAGGAAACAGACTAGTCCCAGACACCAGTTGTTTACCTGACAGGAAACAGACTAGTCCCAGACACCAGTTGTTTACCTGACAGGAATCAGACTAGTCCCAGACACCAGTTGTTTACCTGACAGGAAACAGACTAGTCCCAGACACCAGTTGTTTACCTGACAGGAAACAGACTAGTCCCAGACACCAGTTGTTTACCTGACAGGAATCAGACTAGTCCCTGACACCAGTTGTTTACCTGACAGGAAACAGACTAGTCCCAGACACCAGTTGTTTACCTGACAGGAAACAGACTAGTCCCAGACACCAGTTGTTTACCTGACAGGAAACAGACTAGTCCCAGACACCAGTTGTTTACCTGACAGGAATCAGACTAGTCCCAGACACCAGTTGTTTACCTGACAGGAAACAGACTAGTCCCAGACACCAGTTGTTTACCTGACAGGAAACAGACTAGTCCCAGACACCAGTTGTTTACCTGACAGGAAACAGACTAGTCGCAGACACCAGTTGTTTACCTGACAGGAAACAGACTAGTCCCAGACACCAGTTGTTCACCTGACAGGAAACAGACTAGTCCCAGACACCAGTGAGTGGGTGTCCAACTAACCTGCTGATAGAGTTGTTGTGTTTCTATCCATGAGGAAATCTCAAAATATAAAAGCACTCTGCCAGGGTTGTGAAAACCAAACAGTCTCTAAAGCCCTGTCTGATCTGATAATTGGTGTGTAGTAGGAAGAAGAAGAATGTGAGGCCATCTAGACTATAATCAAGAGTAACACTGAGCCTTATCCACCATAGAGGAAGTAAGAGAGAAACATTTAATACAAATTATAGAGGGAGAGAATATATAATTATAGTTAGATAAATTAAGATAAACTTATACAGGATACTAACCTCAACATCCAACTATTACTACCAAGGACTATCACACTACCTGAATGGACTATTACTACCAAGGACTATCAAACTACCTGAATGGACTATTACTACCAAGGACTATCAAACTACCTGAATGGACTATTACTACCAAGGACTATCAAACTACCTGAATGGACTATTAACACCAAACTACCTGAATGGACTATTACTACCAAGGACTATCAAACTACCTGAATGGACTATTACTACCAAGGACTATCAAACTACCTGAATGGACTATTACTACCAAGGACTATCAAGAAGAACCAGAACCTGTAGAAGAAACGCAGAGGAACCAGGGTATACCATCCAACACTAAACTGAGGGAGTAATTTTCAGTCTGAACCTACTTCTTTATTTTTTTATTTTTTTATTTATTTCACCTTTATTTAACCAGGTAGGTTTTATTTCACCTTTATTTAAACAGGTAGGTTTTATTTCACCTTTATTTAACCAGATAGGTTTTATTTCACCTTTATTTAACCAGGTAGGTTTTATTCCACCTTTATTTAACCAGGTAGGTTTTATTTCACCTTTATTTAACCAGGTAGGTTTTATTTCACCTTTATTTAACCAGGTAGGTTTTATTTCACCTTTATTTAACCAGGTAGGTTTTATTTCACCTTTATTGAACCAGGTAGGCCAGTTGAGAACAAGTTCTCATTTACAACTGTGACCTGGCCAAGACAAAGCAAAGTAGTGTGTCAAAAAACAACAGAGTTACACATGAGAATAAAACAAACGTACAGTCAATAACACAATAGAGAATCTATATACAGAGTGCAAATGTAGTGCAAATGCAGTAAGGTTAGGACCATGCAAAGGTTGGGTAAGGTAAGTAAGGTTAGGAAGTAAGGTTCTGAAGACACAAAGTAAATACCATCCAACACTAAACTGATTGAGTAATGTTCAATACAGTAATCTCTAGGTCATTTTGTTAAATAAAGCTTAATAAGTGAGGATACTAAGCTGCCAAGCTGATAGGACATTACTGACCTGAACTGGCTTCAACTTCAATTAGCACGGAAGAGTGAAGTGAGGTGGTGTGAAAACTCTTGAGCCTAACAATGGCAGGAGAGTTCCACAGCCCTCCCCTGTGTAAAGTTCCCCAGCCCTCCCCTGGGTAAAGTTCCCCAGCCCTCCCCTGGGTAAAGTTCCCCAGCCCTCCCCTGGGTAAAGTTCCCCAGCCCTCCCCTGGGTAAAGTTCCCCAGCCCTCCCCTGGGTAAAGTTCCCCAGCCCTCCCCTGGGTAAAGTTCCCCAGCCCTCCCCTGGGTAAAGTTCCCCAGCCCTCCCCTGGGTAAAGTTCCCCAGCCCTCCCCTGGGTAAAGTTCCCCAGCCCTCCCCTGGGTAAAGTTCCCCAGCCCTCCCCTGGGTAAAGTTCCCCAGCCCTCCCCTGGGTAAAGTTCCCCAGCCCTCCCCTGGGTAAGGTTCCCCAGCCCTCCCCTGGGTAAAGTTCCCCAGCCCTCCCCTGGGTAAAGTTCCCCAGCCCTCCCCTGGGTAAAGTTCCCCAGCCCTCCCCTGGGTAAAGTTCCCCAGCCCTCCCCTGGGTAAAGTTCCCCAGCCCTCCCCTGGGTAAAGTTCCCCAGCCCTCCCCTGGGTAAAGTTCCCCAGCCCTCCCCTGGGTAAAGTTCCCCAGCCCTCCCCTGGGTAAAGTTCCCCAGCCCTCCCCTGGGTAAAGTTCCCCAGCCCTCCCCTGGGTAAAGTTCCCCAGCCCTCCCCTGGGTAAAGTTCCCCAGCCCTCCCCTGGGTAAAGTTCCCCAGCCCTCCCCTGGGTAAAGTTCCCCAGCCCTCCCCTGGGTAAAGTTCCCCAGCCCTCCCCTGGGTAAAGTTCCCCAGCCCTCCCCTGGGTAAAGTTCCCCAGCCCTCCCCTGGGTAAAGTTCCCCAGCCCTCCCCTGGGTAAAGTTCCCCAGCACAGAATAAGTACAAAAACAGCTCCTAGAGGACAATCCAGAGACATTATTTACTGACTGATACAAAGAGGGAAACGTAAGCAACTTAATGTTCCATCCAGCCATCCCCTGGTCTGGTACAGTACTATAACACTACCTCTATAGACCATCCCCTGGCCTGGTACAGTACTATAACACTACCTCTATAGACCATCCCCTGGCCTGGTACAGTACTATAACACTACCTCTATAGACCATCCCCTGGCCTGGTACAGTACTATAACACTACCTCTATAGACCATCCCCTGGCCTGGTACAGTACTATAACACTACCTCTATAGACCATCCCCTGGCCTGGTACAGTACTATAACACTACCTCTATAGACCATCCCCTGGCCTGGTACAGTACTATAACACTACCTCTATAGACCATCCCCTGGCCTGGTACAGTACTATAACACTACCTCTATAGACCATCCCCTGGCCTGGTACAGTACTATAACACTACCTCTATAGACCATCCCCTGGCCTGGTACAGTACTATAACACTACCTCTATAGACCATCCCCTGGCCTGGTACAGTACTATAACACTACCTCTATAGACCATCCCCTGGCCTGGTACAGTACTATAACACTACCTCTATAGACCATCCCCTGGCCTGGTACAGTACTATAACACTACCTCTATAGACCATCCCCTGGCCTGGTACAGTACTATAACACTACCTCTATAGACCATCCCCTGGCCTGGTACAGTACTATAACACTACCTCTATAGACCATCCCCTGGCCTGGTACAGTACTATAACACTACCTCTATAGACCATCCCCTGGCCTGGTACAGTACTATAACACTACCTCTATAGACCATCCCCTGGCCTGGTACAGTACTATAACACTACCTCTATAGACCATCCCCTGGCCTGGTACAGTACTATAACACTACCTCTATAGACCATCCCCTGGCCTGGTACAGTACTATAACACTACCTCTATAGACCATCCCCTGGCCTGGTACAGTACTATAACACTACCTCTATAGACCATCCCCTGGCCTGGTACAGTACTATAACACTACCTCCATAGACCATCCCCTGGCCTGGTACAGTACTATAACACTACCTCCATAGACCATCCCCTGGCCTGGTACAGTACTATAACACTACCTCTATAGACCATCCCCTGGCCTGGTACAGTACTATAACACTACCTCTATAGACCATCCCCTGGCCTGGTACAGTACTATAACACTACCTCTATAGACCATCCCCTGGCCTGGTACAGTACTATAACACTACCTCTATAGACCATCCCCTGGCCTGGTACAGTACTATAACACTACCTCTATAGACCATCCCCTGGCCTGGTACAGTACTATAACACTACCTCTATAGACCATCCCCTGGCCTGGTACAGTACTATAACACTACCTCTATAGACCATCCCCTGGCCTGGTACAGTACTATAACACTACCTCTATAGACCATCCCCTGGCCTGGTACAGTACTATAACACTACCTCTATAGACCATCCCCTGGCCTGGTACAGTACTATAACACTACCTCTATAGACCATCCCCTGGCCTGGTACAGTACTATAACACTACCTCTATAGACCATCCCCTGGCCTGGTACAGTACTATAACACTACCTCTATAGACCATCCCCTGGCCTGGTACAGTACTATAACACTACCTCTATAGACCATCCCCTGGCCTGGTACAGTACTATAACACTACCTCTATAGACCATCCCCTGGCCTGGTACAGTACTATAACACTACCTCTATAGACCATCCCCTGGCCTGGTACAGTACTATAACACTACCTCTATAGACCATCCCCTGGCCTGGTACAGTACTATAACACTACCTCCATAGACCATCCCCTGGCCTGGTACAGTACTATAACACTACCTCCATAGACCATCCCCTGGCCTGGTACAGTACTATAACACTACCTCCATAGACCATCCCCTGGCCTGGTACAGTACTATAACACTACCTCTATAGACCATCCCCTGGCCTGGTACAGTACTATAACACTACCTCTATAGACCATCCCCTGGCCTGGTACAGTACTATAACACTACCTCTATAGACCATCCCCTGGCCTGGTACAGTACTATAACACTACCTCTATAGACCATCCCCTGGCCTGGTACAGTACTATAACACTACCTCTATAGACCATCCCCTGGCCTGGTACAGTACTATAACACTACCTCTATAGACCATCCCCTGGCCTGGTACAGTACTATAACACTACCTCTATAGACCATCCCCTGGCCTGGTACAGTACTATAACACTACCTCTATAGACCATCCCCTGGCCTGGTACAGTACTATAACACTACCTCTATAGACCATCCCCTGGCCTGGTACAGTACTATAACACTACCTCTATAGACCATCCCCTGGCCTGGTACAGTACTATAACACTACCTCTATAGACCATCCCCTGGCCTGGTACAGTACTATAACACTACCTCTATAGACCATCCCCTGGCCTGGTACAGTACTATAACACTACCTCTATAGACCATCCCCTGGCCTGGTACACTACTATAACACTACCTCTATAGACCATCCCCTGGCCTGGTACAGTACTATAACACTACCTCTATAGACCATCCCCTGGCCTGGTACACTACTATAACACTACCTCTATAGACCATCCCCTGGCCTGGTACACTACTATAACACTACCTCTATAGACCATCCCCTGGCCTGGTACAGTACTATAACACTACCTCTATAGACCATCCCCTGGCCTGGTACAGTACTATAACACTACCTCTATAGACCATCCCCTGGCCTGGTACAGTACTATAACACTACCTCTATAGACCATCCCCTGGCCTGGTACAGTACTATAACACTACCTCTATAGACCATCCCCTGGCCTGGTACAGTACTATAACACTACCTCTATAGACCATCCCCTGGCCTGGTACAGTACTATAACACTACCTCTATAGACCATCCCCTGGCCTGGTACAGTACTATAACACTACCTCTATAGACCATCCCCTGGCCTGGTACAGTACTATAACACTACCTCTATAGACCATCCCCTGGCCTGGTACAGTACTATAACACTACCTCTATAGACCATCCCCTGGCCTGGTACAGTACTATAACACTACCTCTATAGACCATCCCCTGGCCTGGTACAGTACTATAACACTACCTCTATAGACCATCCCCTGGCCTGGTACAGTACTATAACACTACCTCTATAGACCATCCCCTGGCCTGGTACAGTACTATAACACTACCTCTATAGACCATCCCCTGGCCTGGTACAGTACTATAACACTACCTCTATAGACCATCCCCTGGCCTGGTACAGTACTATAACACTACCTCTATAGACCATCCCCTGGCCTGGTACAGTACTATAACACTACCTCTATAGACCATCCCCTGGCCTGGTACAGTACTATAACACTACCTCTATAGACCATCCCCTGGCCTGGTACAGTACTATAACACTACCTCTATAGACCATCCCCTGGCCTGGTACAGTACTATAACACTACCTCTATAGACCATCCCCTGGCCTGGTACAGTACTATAACACTACCTCTATAGACCATCCCCTGGCCTGGTACAGTACTATAACACTACCTCTATAGACCATCCCCTGGCCTGGTACAGTACTATAACACTACCTCTATAGACCATCCCCTGGCCTGGTACAGTACTATAACACTACCTCTATAGACCATCCCCTGGCCTGGTACAGTACTATAACACTACCTCTATAGACCATCCCCTGGCCTGGTACAGTACTATAACACTACCTCTATAGACCATCCCCTGGCCTGGTACAGTACTATAACACTACCTCTATAGACCATCCCCTGGCCTGGTACAGTACTATAACACTACCTCTATAGACCATCCCCTGGCCTGGTACAGTACTATAACACTACCTCTATAGACCATCCCCTGGCCTGGTACACTACTATAACACTACCTCTATAGACCATCCCCTGGCCTGGTACAGTACTATAACACTACCTCTATAGACCATCCCCTGGCCTGGTACAGTACTATAACACTACCTCTATAGACCATCCCCTGGCCTGGTACAGTACTATAACACTACCTCTATAGACCATCCCCTGGCCTGGTACAGTACTATAACACTACCTCTATAGACCATCCCCTGGCCTGGTACAGTACTATAACACTACCTCTATAGACCATCCCCTGGCCTGGTACAGTACTATAAGATAACACTACCTCTATAGACCATCCCCTGGCCTGGTACAGTACTATAACACTACCTCTATAGACCATCCCCTGGCCTGGTACAGTACTATAAGATAACACTACCTCTATAGACCATTCCCTGGCCTGGTACAGTACTATAAGACCACACTACCTCTATGTCAAGAGAGAAGGTATTGGTCCAGGGTGGACCATTGAGGAAACTGAAACAACCTCTGTCAACGTCTACAAGTCTGGGACAGTAAGGATGAAGGGCATTCTGATGCAGTTCCAACAGGACAGGATCAAAGAGAGAGAGCACAGCAGGAAAAGCTCCCTCTCTGTGACGTCTCCCCCATCCTGAGTGAGTCTGATCAATGCTCTTCAAACTGTCCTGCAGACGAGGATAGTCAATGTGAATATTGCATGGTTACATTAACTGTACAGGTAAATGACAGGAAGAGATACTTAAATAGCTAAATGTGCGTATGATATAATTTAGGGTAATAATAATAATTCCCTTAAAATACAGTCCTTAGTGCGCAGGGTTTAATTACAGACAACTGCACGTATTGTACATTCAATATACTAAAAGCAATGAAAAAAGATACAACTGACAGGATACTAATATGCATTCCTGAGTGAATGACTAAGTAAGTTCAGTCCAAGAATGACTTGAATGACAATATTGCACGTGATATGATATAACAACTGTACATGAATATGTTTATACAATCCTGAATGATTAAGTCCTGAGTGAATGAGTGATTACAGACCAGAGTTACTCATGGATGGATGCATAATTGTTAAACTAGGTCCTAACACCCCAACAGTTCCAGGTCTATGTTGCCGACGGGCACGGCATCCCGGTGAGGCATTAAATAGTCTAATAGCCGCCGGCAGGAAGGACCTCCTGTAGCGCTCTCTGGCACACCGTGGTGGGATCAGTCTGTGACTGAAAGTGCTCCTCTGCATCAGGGGGTGGGTGACATTGTCCATGATGGCCAGCAGTTTGGCCAAGATCTGTCTCTCTGCCACCTCCTCTAGAGTGTCAAGGCTCATCCCCAGGACAGAGCTAGCCTTCCTGATCAGCTTATTTACCTGAGAAGCAAAACCGGCCTTTATGTTGGCACCCCAGCACACCAATGCAAAAAAGATGGCCACCACAGACTGGTAGAAGGTATGCAGTAGTTTACTGCACACGTTGAAGGACCTGAGCCTCCTCAGAAAGTAGAGTCTGCTCTGGCCCTTTTTGTACAGAGCCCCAGTGTTACCAGCCCATTCCAGCCTGTTGTCCATATGGACTCCCAGGAACTTGTATGACCCAACCATTTCCACATCCATCCCCTGTATAGGGACTGCAGTCAGTAGTGCCTTGGTTCTCCTGAAGTCCACCACCATCTCTTCATGATGTGGGATGTTACCGCTACAGGTCTGAAGTCATTCAGGACAGTGGGGTGCGCCTTCTTGGGCACTGGGACCAGGCAGGATGTTTTCCACAGTACAGGGACCCTTTCCAGGCTCAGGTTGAAGGGTCACTGGAGTATTCCACACAGTTGGTCAACACAGACCCTAAGCACCCTTGGGCTGATGTCATCAGGGCCCGCCGCTTTCCACTGATGTAGTCTCTCAAGCTCTCTCTTCACTTGGTTGGTGGTGAAAGCCAGCCCAGGTGGGGAGGTGGATCAGTCCAGTGGTGGGTGGAAGGGAGGTGTTGCAGATCAGTCCAGAGTGAGCGGGTCGGAGGTGGGGAGGGGGTCGCTGATTGTCTCAACAGAGGTGTTGTGAGGGTGGGACAGCCGTGAGGGTGTGTGGCCTGGGGAGCTGGAGGGGAGGTAGACAGGGCCAGTATCGAACCTGTTAAAAAATTGGTTCAGCTCATTGGCTCTGTCCTGGGTCCCCTCCGTCTGCCCACTGTTTTACTTTTTGAAGCCAGTGATATTTCTCATACCCTTCCACACCTCTCTCACCTGGCTCTGCCTCAGCTTGTCCTCCATCTTCTCCTTATACCCTCTCTTTCCCTCAGTAATCTGCAACTTCAGCTCCCTCTGAAAGCATTTCAATTTGTCCCTGTCCCCCTCTTTGAAGGCCCTCTTCTTCTCATTCAGCAGGGCCTTCAGGTCGCTGGTGACCAAGGGTTTATTATTTGGAAAACAGCTTACCTTCCTGGTGGGTACAGTGTTGTCTACACAAACATTTATATAGCCCGTTATGCAGTCTGTAAGACCATCAATGTCCTCCCCATGAGCCTTACAGAGTACATCCCAGTCTGTTTTTTCAAAGCATTCCTGTAGGGCCTCATTCGCCTCCGGGGACCATCTCCTAATGGTCCTAGTGGTCACTGGCTGCTGTTGGATCATAGGCCTATAGAGTGGGGTGAGGTGGACAAGGTTGTGATCCGATCTACAAAGGGGAGGGAGTGCAGTGGAGTTGTATGCATCCTTCACATTAGCATATAACAAGTCCAGAGTTGTATTATTCCTGGTTGGGCACTTCACAAACTGTTTGAACGTGGGAGCGTTGAAGAGAGAGATGCATGGTTAAAATCCCCTGAAATGGCAAAGAAAGCACTGGGATGCGCTGTGTGTAACCTCGCGATAACAGAGTGGATGACTTCACATGCTGTGTTTGCGTCCGCGGAGGGCGGTATGTAAACAATATCAGCAATGGCCGCTGTGAATTCCAGTTCAATGTCTGGGCTACAAAACTCTTCCTTAAGAGTAATATGGCTCGGATTACACCATCTGTTGTTACACCATCTGTTGTTACACCGCTCTATGTATCATGTACCGTGTATCTGTCTTTTGTGTACTTTCGTTGTGGCATTTTGCACCTGCCCTGTGTTTTGTTGTAGCTGCTTGACAATGAAATTTCCCCCCCGGGGGATCAATAAAGTACCTATCTATCTATCTATCTATCTATCTATCTATCTATCTATCTATCTATCTATCTATCTATCTATCTATCTATCTATCTATCTATCTAAAGCCAACACCCCTCCCTTACCCTTACCAGAAGAAACGCTATCCCTGTCCGCTCTGATGGTCTGGAAACCGCCGATAGTTACGTAACTCTATGGGGATGTTATCGTTCAGCCATGTATCTGTAAAGCACAATAGGCTAGCTTCCCGGTATTCTCTTTGTTCATGGACCAGCCCATCAAGGAAGCGATTCCCAAACCTTCCATAACAAAGCCATCACCTACAGAGAGATGAACCTGTAGAAGAGTCCCCTAAACAAGCTGGTCCTGGAGCTTTGTTCACAAACACAAACAGACCCCACAGAGCCCCAGGACAGCAACACAATTAGACCCAACCAAATCATGAGAAAACTAAAAGAGAATTATTTCACACATTGGAAAGTATTAACATAAAAACAGAGCAAATTAGAATGCTATTTGTCCCTAAACAGAGAGTACACAGTGGCAGAATACCTGACCACTGTGACTGACCCACACTTAAGGAAAGCTTTGACTATGTACAGACTCAGTGAGCATAGCTTTGCTATTGAGAAAGGCCGCCGTAGGCAGACCTGGCTCTCAAGAGAAGACAGCCTATGTGCACACTGCCAACAAAATGAGGTGGAAGCTGAGCTGTACTTCCTAACTTCCTGCCAAATGTATGACCATATTAGAGACACATATTTCCCTCAGATTACACAGATCCACAAAGAATTCGAAAACAAAACCAATTTTAATAAACTCCAATATCTACTGGGTGAAATACCACAGTGTTCCATCACAGCAGCAAGATGTGTGACCTGTTGCCACAAGAAAAGGGCAACCAGTGAAGAACAAACACCATTGTAAATACAACCCATATTTATGTTAATTTATTTTCCCATTTGTATTTTAACTATTTGCACATCGTTACAACACTATATATAGACATAATATGGGTTAAATGCAGAAGACATATTTCATTTCAGATTGAAATCAGTTGTACAATTGACTAGTATCCCCATGTCCCTGCTGTGACAGATTTACAGTAAGAAGTTGTTGCCAATAGGTGGAGAGAACACTGTTGTTCTCTGATAATGTTGTCCCTGTCTTCTGTCACAGCAGGATGTTACTGTTGATCTCTGATAATGTTGTCGTGTCCTCTGTCACAGCAGGATGTTACTGTTGATCTCTGACAATGTTGTCCCTCTCCTCTGTCACAGCAGGATGTTACTGTTGATCTCTGATAATGTTGTCCCTGTCCTCTGTCACAGCAGGATGTTACTGTTGATCTCTGGTAATGTTGAACCCTGTCCTCTGTCACAGCAAGATGTTACTGTTGATCTCTGACAATGTTGTCCCTCTCCTCTGTCACAGCAGGATGTTACTGTTGATCTCTGGTAATGTTGTCCCTGTCCTCTGTCACAGCAGGATGTTACTGTTGATCTCTGGTAATGTTGAACCCTGTCCTCTGTCACAGCAGGATGTTACTGTTGATCTCTGGTAATGTTGTCCCTGACCTCACTGCTTTACTACTTACATTATCAGGCTGGTGTATTCTGTAATGACCTCACTGCTTTACTACTTACATTATCAGGCTGGTGTATTCTGTAATGACCTCACTGCTTTACTACTTACATTATCAGGCTGGTGTATTCTGTAATGACCTCACTGCTTTACTACTTACATTATCAGGCTGGTGTATTCTGTAATGACCTCACTGCTTTACTACTTACATTATCAGGCTGGTGTATTCTGTAATGACCTCACTGCTTTACTACTTACATTATCAGGCTGGTGTATTCTGTAATGACCTCACTGCTTTACTACTTACATTATCAGGCTGGTGTATTCTGTAATGACCTCACTGCTTTACTACTTACATTATCAGGCTGGTGTATTCTGTAATGACCTCACTGCTTTACTACTTACATTATCAGTCTGGAGTATTCTGTAATGACCTCACTGCTTTACTACTTACATTATCAGGCTGGTGTATTCTGTAATGACCTCACTGCTTTACTACTTACATTATCAGTCTGGAGTATTCTGTAATGACCTCACTGCTTTACTACTTACATTATCAGGCTGGTGTATTGTACTGCCTTTGTATGAAATGAAAACTCAATTAAACAACCTGTTTTGATTGGTCAGAGGCGTTTCCTGAAACATTTCAATGAGCAAGCATTCCTGCACGACCTGGCCTTGTCACGTGAGGGTGCGTAGGGAGACCAAGGCGCAGCGCAGGGATAGTAGTTCGTCATATTTATTATTTATACTATGTATAAAATGTCACAAAATGAACGAACTATAACAACACCAAACAAACACTAACGACACAACGTCACGTTCACAAAAACAAACACGACTGAACGGACGTAACAAATAGCACACTTACTGTCACCGTGACTGCGACATATAACGACAACGACCCACAACCCTGTGTGAAAATCTACAAACCTATGTAGGATCCCTAATTAGAGACGATGTGCTACAGCTGCCTCTAATTAGGGATCCAACACAAACCACCACCAGAAACAGAAAGAATAGAACTGTCAGACTCTGACCAAATAGGCTTCTCTATGGCCAGAGCCTGACAGACCTTTGTAAAACGGTATAGAATCAGCTTGATCCCCTCCATTGAAGATGCATGGGCATGTTTTGAAGACCATTTCAGTAGCTTTGTCATCAAGATAAGAATGAATCATTGGTTTAGTTGGGATCTGGTGGAGCTACTTCACCACAGAAACGTAGGCTGGCTGGCTGTCATTCAGGCAAGTAAGATATACTGTACATCCAATCAGACTATTAGAAAGGCAAAAATGTGTTACTGAAAACAACGATTCTCTCTGTGTGGATCAAACCACCAAAAGTTACTGATGAAGGGTGAACGGCTCAACTGTTTAATTGGCAGTTGGCAGTTACAGTCTTGTCCCATCGCTGCAACTCCTGTACGGACTCGGGAGAGGCGAAGTTTTAATCAACTACTTCTCCCAGCCCATTCAACACTACAACCACAGCTTCTCACACTATTACTACTGCTGAACTTGAATCAACCACACCTCTCGGCACAAAAAATACTATGAACTAACTCTAACAGTAATAATACCTTGAAAACAATACGCACAAGTAAACATATTGATGTATGGATGTATTGTCATGGATGTTATCATAGATGTTATCATGGATGTATTACAGCAACCCTAAAGGTCATTAAAACAGGGTTGTAAAATATTGTAATCAGATTACAGATACTTTTGAAAAATGTAATGATTACTTCGAGGATTACTTTTAAATTCAGAAAGGATGTTTGCGGACTTTATATATTTGACACTTCTCTGTTTTCTCAAAGACATTCAAATCAGCGTTGAAAAAAGGTACAAATGTAAGTTTGTTCCACCTGAGAGATTCTGACCACCAGTCAGAGACACTATGATGACACAGAATGTGTTTGATGGATGGCGGGAAAAGGACAGGAATAGGCTTCTGTAGGCTACAGTCCAAGCTATGTCTTCCAATGGTGCGACTGCTGTCGACATCCAAAGATTATACAGGTAGGCCAGTTGAGAACAAGTTCTCATTTACAACTGTGACCTGGCCAAGACAAAGCAAAGCAGTGCGACAAAAACAACAACACAGAGTTACACATGGGATAAACAAACGTACAGGCAATAACACAATAGAAAATCTATATACAGAGTGTGGAAATGTAGTTAGATTAGGAATAAATAGGCCATAGTGGCGAAATAGTTACAATTTAGAATTAACACTGGAGTGATAGATGTCCAGATGATGATGTGCAAATAGAGATACTGGAGTGCAAATTAGCAAAAATAATAATATGGGGATGAGGTAGTAGGATGGGCTATTTACAGAAGGGCTATATACAGGTGCAGTGATCAATAAGCAGCTCTGACAGCTGATGCTTAAAGTTACTGAGGGAGATGGTAGTCTCCAGCTTCAGTGATTTTTGCAATTCGTTCCAGTCATTGGCAGCAGAGAACTGGAAGGAATGGCGGCCAAAGGAGGTGTTGGCTTTGGAAATTACCAGTGAAATATACCTGCTGGAGCGCATGCTACGGGTGGGTGTTGCTATGGAGACCAGTGAGCTAAGATAAGGCGGGGATTTACCTAGCAAGGACTTATAGAATGGAGCTATATACAGGGAGTACCAGTACCAGATCAATGTGGAGCTATATACAGGGAGTACCAGTACCAGATCAATATGGAGCTATATACAGGGAGAACCAGTACCAGATCAATGTGGAGCTATATACAGGGAGTACCAGTACCAGATCAATATGGAGCTATATAAAGGGAGTACCAGTACCAGATCAATGTGGAGCTATATACAGGGAGTACCAGTACCAGATCAATGTGGAGCTATATACAGGGAGTACCAGTACCAGATCAATGTGGAGCTATATACAGGGAGAACCAGTACCATATCAATGTGGAGCTATATACAGGGAGTACCAGTACCAGATCAATGTGGAGCTATATACAGGGAGTACCAGTACCAGATCAATGTGGAGCTATATACAGGGAGAACCAGTACCAGATCAATGTGGAGCTATATACAGGGAGGACCAGTACCAGATCAATGTGGAGTTATATACAGGGAGTACCAGTACTAGATAAATGCGCAGAGGTACGAGGTATTTGAGGTAGATATGTACATGAACGCAGGGTAAAGTGACTAGGTATCAGGATATATAATAATAAGGTATTTGAGGTAGATATGTACATGAAGGCAGGGTAAAGTGACTAGTCATCAGGATAGACAATAATAAGGTATTTGAGGTAGATATGTACATGAAGGCAGGGTAAAGTGACTAGTCATCAGGATAGATAACAATAAGGTATTTGAGGTAGATATGTACATGAAGGCAGGGTAAAGTGACTAGTTAACAGGATATATAATAATAAGGTATTTGAGGTAGATATGTACATGAAGTCAGGGTAAAGTGACTAGTTATCAGGATATATAATAATAAGGTATTTGAGGTAGATATGTACATGAAGTCAGGGTAAAGTGACTAGTTATCAGGATAGATAATAATAATGTATTTGAGGTAGATATGTACATGAAGGCAGGGTAAAGTGACTAGTTATCAGGATAGATAATAATAAGGTATTTGAGGTAGATATGTACATGAAGGCAGGGTAAAGTGACTAGTCATCAGGATAGATAATAATAAGGTATTTGAGGTAGATATGTACATGAAGGCAGGGTAAAGTGACTAGTCATCAGGATAGATAATAATAAGGTATTTGAGGTAGATATGTACATGAAGGCAGGGTAAAGTGTCTAGGCATCAGGATAGATAATAATAATGTATTTGAGGTAGATATGTACATGAAGGCAGTGTAAAGTGACTAGGTATCAGGATATATAATAATAAGGTATTTGAGGTAGATATGTACATGAAGGCAGGGTAAAGTGACTAGTCATCAGGATAGATAATAATAAGGTATTTGAGGTAGATATGTACATGAAGGCAGGGTAAAGTGACTAGTCATCAGGATAGATAACAATAAGGTATTTGAGGTAGATATGTACATGAAGGCAGGGTAAAGTGACTAGTCATCAGGATAGATAACAATAAGGTATTTGAGGTAGATATGTACATGAAGGCAGGGTAAAGTGACTAGGTATCAGGATATATAGTAATAAGGTATTTGAGGTAGATATGTACATGAAGGCAGGGTAAAGTGACTAGTTATCAGGATAGATAATAATAAGGTATTTGAGGTAGATATGTACATGAAGGCAGGGTAAAGTGACTAGTCATCAGGATAGATAATAATAAGGTATTTGAGGTAGATATGTACATGAAGGCAGGGTAAAGTGACTAGTCATCAGGATAGATAATAATAAGGTATTTGAGGTAGATATGTACATGAAGGCAGGGTAAAGTGTCTAGGCATCAGGATAGATAATAATAATGTATTTGAGGTAGATATGTACATGAAGGCAGTGTAAAGTGACTAGGTATCAGGATATATAATAATAAGGTATTTGAGGTAGATATGTACATGAAGGCAGGGTAAAGTGACTAGTCATCAGGATAGATAATAATAAGGTATTTGAGGTAGATATGTACATGAAGGCAGGGTAAAGTGACTAGGTATCAGGATATATAATAATACGGTATTTGAGGTAGATATGTACATGAAGGCAGGGTAAAGTGACTAGGTATCAGGATATATAGTAATAAGGTATTTGAGGTAGATATGTACATGAAGGCAGGGTAAAGTGACTAGTCATCAGGATAGATAATAATAAGAGTAAAATAAACAACAGAATAGCAGCAGCAAATGATAAGTGTTAATGTGTGTGTGTGTGTCTGTGTGTGTGTGTGTGTGTGTGTGTGTGTGTGTGTGTGTGTGTGTGTGTGTGTGTGTGTGTGTGTGTGTGTGTGTGTGTGTGTCTGTGTGTGTCTGTGTGTGTGTGTGTGTGTGTGTGTACGTTGGTATGAGGAGAGGACAGCTAATAGTAATGTCTGGAACGGAGAAAATGGAATTGCATCAAACACCTGGAAACCATGGAAACCATGGGTTTGATGTATTTGATACCATTCTACAAATTCCGCTCCAGCCATTACCATGAGCCCATCCTCCCCAATTAAGGTGCCACCAACCTCCTGTGGTATGTAGTCTGTGTGGGTTTTGTGTGGAAGTGTCCCTCCCTCTTCACCATTTATCCCTCCCTCCATCCCTCCCTCTTCTCCCTCCCTCCCTCTTCTCACTCCCTCCCTCTTCTCACTCCCTCTTCTCCCTCCCTCCCTCCCTCCCGACCGCCCTCCCTCCATCCCTCCCTCCCTCCCTCCCTCCCTCTCTCCTTCTGCACTCTGCTACTCAAGGAATGCAAAACATATTTAGGTTGGAGTGTGTGTCTGGAGTCAGGCTTGTTTTCCATTCTGCAGTCATCTCAGTGCTCTAAACTGATGTTGGGTTTTCTCCTAAATGCACTAGTGGCAAAAGAGTTTGATCTCAGCAACAGCATGTATGTCATTTCTGATAACAATCCCCTTTAGATAAAGGAGACAGTTTTAGAGCCACACATGGATTTAACCAGTATATATTGAGGCTTAGAAACAGGATTGCTCTGCTCTGTGAGGCATCCGGAATACACACACACACACACACACACACAGACAAAGACACAGACACACACACACACACACACACACACACACACACACACACACACACAGAAAGACACACACACACACACACACACACAGAAAGACACACACACACACACACACACAGAAAGACACACACACACAGAAAGACACACACACACACACACAGAAAGACACACACACACACACTCACATAAACACACACACACACACACACACAGACACACACACACACACACACACACACACACACACTAACACACAGAAAGACACACACACACACACACACACACACACACACAGAAAGACACACACACACACACACACACACACACACACACACACACACACACACACAGACACACACACACACACACACACACACACACACACACACACACAGAAAGACACACACACACACACACACACACAGACACACACACACAGACACACTCACACACAGACACACACACACACACACACACACACACACACACACACTAACACACAGAAAGACACACACACACACACACACACACACACACACACACAGAAAGACACACACAGAAAGACACACACAGAAAGACACACACACACACACACACACACTCACATAAACACACACACACACACACACACACACACACACACACACACACACACACACACACACACACACACACACACACACACACACACACACACACACACACACAGACACACACAGAAAGACACACACACAGACACACACACACACACACACACACACACACACAGACACACACACACACACAGACACACACACACACACACACACACACACACACACACACACACACAGAAAGACACACACACACAGACACACACACACAGACACACACACACAGACACACACACACACACACACAGACACACACACACACAGACACACACACACACACACACACACACACACACACACACACACACACACAAAGAAAGACACACACACACACACACACACACACACACAGAAAGACACACAAACACACACACACACACACACACACAGAAAGACACACAAACACACACACAGACACACACACAGACACACACACACAGACACACACACACAGACACACACACAGACACACACAGACACACACAGACACACACACAGACACACACAGACACACACACACACACACACACACACACACACACACACACACACACACACACACACAGACACACACACACACACACACACACACACACAGACACACACACACACACGGTCCCCCCGCCCACCTTCCAAACACACATATCCGACTAATAAATCTTGAAACTTTAAACACACTACATCTGGAACTTTCTGCTATGATTGCACTGAGGTTACACTGAGATTACACTGGGATTACACTGAGATTTCACTGAGATTACACTGAGATTTCACTGAGATTACACTGAGATTACACTTCTACACACACAGATGTGGGTCATAAGAATTAAAGCAAACTAGATAGATAGATAGATAGATAGATAGATAGATAGATAGATAGATAGATAGATAGATAGATAGATAGATAGATAGATAGATAGATAGATAGATAGATAGATAGATAGATAGATAGATAGATAGATAGATAGATAGATAGATGGATAGATGGATAGATGGATAGATAGATAGATAGATAGATAGATAGATAGGTACTTTATTGATCCCCCGGGGGGGAAATTTCATTGTCAAGCAGCTACAACAACAAAACACAGGGCAGGTGCAAAATGCCACAACGAAAGTACACAAAAGACAGATACACGGTACATGATACATAGAGCGGCAGTATGAAAAAGTATAGAAATACAAGATATCTGGAGTGCAAAAAAAAGCTATAAAAAGACATTGCATAGTATGAGTGGTTGGCTGAATATGTACACTATACATTGGTGGATGTTGGATGGTTAACTATACTATACAGGTCGATGGCAGAGAAATACTTCAGTAGCTAAAAATGCGTATGATATGAGCGAGGGAATAATAGTTTACTTAATAGACAGACTGGGTAAATGAACAGGTAAGTGAAAATTTTGCATGGTTAAATTAGCTGTACAGTTAGGTATACAGTTATATTTACAGATAAGTGAATACTTGCATGTTTACACAAACTGTACAGGTAAATGACAGGAAGAGATACTTTAATAGCTAAATGTGTGTATGATATCATTTGGGGTAATAATAGTAATTCCCTTAAAATACAGTCCTTAGTGCGCAGGGTTTAATTACAGACAACTGCACGTATTGCACATTCGATATACTAAAAGCAATGAGAAAAGGTGCAACTGGCAGGATACTAATATGCATTCCTGAGTGAATGCCTACGTAGGTTAAGTCCAATAATTACTTACAATATTGCATGTGATATAATATAACAACTGTACATGAGTATGTATATACAGACCTGTATGAATAAATAGGTCCTGAGTGGATGAGTGCTGACGGACCAGAGTTACTCATGGATGGATGCATAATTGTTAAACTAGGTCCTAGCACCCCAACAGTTCCAGATCTATGTTGCCGACGGCACGGCACCCCGGTGAGGCATTATATAGTCTAATAGCCGCCGGCAGGAAGGACCTCCTGTAGCGCTCTCTGGCACACCGTGGTGGGATCAGTCTGTGACTGAAAGTGCTCCTCTGCGTCATAACCACAGCGTGCAGAGGGTGGGTGACGTTGTCCATGATGGCCAGCAGTTTGGCCAGGATCCGTCTCTCTGCCACCTCCTCTAGAGTGTCAAGGCTCATCCCCAGGACAGAGCTAGCCTTCCTGATCAGCTTATTTACCCGAGAAGCATCACCGGCTTTGATGTTTGCTCCCCAGCACACCACTGCAAAAAATATGGCACTGGCCACCACAGACTGGTAGAAGGTATGCAGTAGTTTACTGCACACGTTGAAGGACCTGAGCCTCCTAAAGAAAGTAGAGTCGACTCTGGCCCTTTTTGTACAGGGCCCCGGTGTTACCGGCCCATTCCAGCCTGTTGTCCATATGGACTCCCAGGAACTTGTATGACCCAACCATTTCCACATCCATCCCCTGTATAGGGACTGCAGTCAGTTGTGCCTTGGTTCTCCTGAAGTCCACCACCATCTCCTTTGTTTTGCTGATGTTGAGCTGAAGGTGGTTCTGCTCACACCACAACACAAAGTCACTGATTGTGCTCCTGTACTCCTCCTGCCCACCCCTGATGCACCCTACAATAGCAGAGTCATCCGAGAACTTCTGTAGGTGGCATGTTTCAGAGTTATATCTGAAGTCTGAGGTGTAGAGGGTGAACAGGAAGGGGGACAGGACCGTACCCTGGGGGGCCCCTGTGTTGCTAACTGCCCGTTCTGACACACAGCTCTGCAGTCGCACAAATTGTGGCCTACCGGTCAGGTAGTCCGTGACCCAGGAGACTAAGGGTGCTTCCACTTTCATCCTCCTCATCTTCTCACCCAGTAGCAGGAGCTGAATGGTATTGAAGGCACTGGAGAAGTCAAAAAACATAACCCTCACAGTGCAACCTGCGTTGTCCAGGTGAGAGTAGGCCCTCTGCAGAAGGTAGATGATTGCATCATCCACCCCGATGTTGCGCTGGTATGCAAACTGCAGGGGGTCCATTGATGAACACACCAGGGGTCTGAGGTGAGCGAGGACTAACCTTTCCAGGGTCTTCATGATGTGGGATGTTAGCGCTACAGGTCTGAAGTCATTCAGGACAGTGGGGTGTGCCTTCTTGGGCACTGGGACGAGGCAGGATGTTTTCCACAGCACAGGGACCCTTTCTAGGCTCAGGCTAAGGTTGAAAAGACGCTGGAGTATTCCACACAGTTGGTCAGCACAGACCCTCAGCACCCTTGGGCTGATGCCATCAGGGCCCGCCGCTTTCCACTGGTGTAGTCTCTCCAGCTCTCTCTTCACTTGGTTGGTGGTGAAAGCCAGCCCAGGTGGGGAGGTGGGGGGAAGGGGGGTGTTGAGGAACAGTCCAGGGGGAGCAGGGGCGGAGGTGGGGTCACTGATTGTCTCAGCAGAGGTGCTGTGAGCAAAGTGGGGGTGGGACAGCCGTGAGGGTGTGTGGTCTGGGGAGCTGGAGGGGAGGTGGACAGGGCCAGTATCAAACCTGTAAAAAAATTGGTTCAGCTCATTGGCTCTGTCCTGGGTCCACTCCGTCTGCCCACTGTTTGACTTTTTGAAGCCAGTGATATTTCTCATACCCTTCCACACCTCTCTCACCTGGCTCTGCCTCAGCTTGTCCTCCATCTTCTCCTTATACACCCTCTTCCCCTCAGCAATCCGCAACTTCAGCTCCCTCTGGACGCATTTCAATTTGTCCTTGTCCTTCTCCTTGAAGGCCCTCTTCTTCTCATTCAGCAGGGCCTTCAGGTCGCTGGTGACCCAGGGTTTATTGTTTGGGAAACAGCGTACCTTCCTGGTGGGTACAGTGTTGTCTACACAAAAATTAATATAGTCTTTTATGCAGTCAGTGAGTCCATCGATGTCCTCCCCATGAGCCTCACAGAGCACATCCCAGTCTGTTGTTTCAAAACAGCCCTGTAGGGCCTCATTCGCCTCCGGGGACCATCTCCTAATAGTCCTGGTGGTTGCAGGCTGCTGTTGGACCAAAGGCCTGTGGGGTGAGGTGGACAAGGTTGTGATCCGATCTACCGAGGGGAGGGAGTGCAGTGGAGTTGTATGCATCCTTCACATTAGCATATAACAAGTCCAGAGTTTTATTATTCCTGGTTGGGCACTTCACAAACTGTTTGAACGTGGGCAGCGTTGAAGAGAGAGATGCATGGTTAAAATCCCCCGAAATGGCAAAGAAAGCACTGGGATGCGCTGTCTGTAACCTCGCGATAACAGAGTGGATGACGTCACACGCTGCATTTGCGTCAGCAGAGGGCGGGATGTAAACAATAACAGCAATGGCCGCCGTGAATTCCCTCTGCAAATAGTAGGGTCTCAGGCTAACGGCTAACAGTTCAATGTCCGGGCTACAAAACTGTTCCTTAAGAGTAATATGTTTCGGATTACACCATCTGTTGTTAACTAATAAAGCCAGCCCACCACCCTTACTCTTACCGGAAGAGACGCAATCCCTGTCCGCTCTGATGGTCTGGAAACCGTCGATAGTGACGTTCTGTATGGGGATGTTATCGTTCAGCCAAGTCTCAGTAAAACACATTAGGCTCGTTTCCCGATAAATCCTTTGTCCACGAACAAGTCCCTCCAACTCATCCATCTTGTTATGTAGACACCTCACATTGCCCATAATAATAGATGGTATAGCCGGCTTGTACTTGAACCTCCTCCGCTTTGCCTTACATTTCAATCCCGCCCTGCGTCCACGGCGTCGTCTCTACAACCATATGAAAAAGATGGCAGATAAAAGAAAGAATGAAAGAGGTAGAAAATAGACTACAAGGTCTGGTGTAGTTAGAAGTAGAATGATGACACACACTGGGACACACACTGGGACACACACTGGGACACACACTGGGACACACACTGGGACACACACTGGGACACACACTGGGACACACACTGGGACACACTGGGACACACACTGGGACACACTGGGACACACACTGGGACACACACTGGGACACACACTGGGACACACACACGGGTTCGCACAAAAACACGACTGTGATTTGGAGGTTTAGCTTTTCCTGGTATTCCTACCACACTAACAGTGAATAGGGAAAAGAAACTTGACGTCACGAGCAGGTGTACCTGCCAATAGCTGTACAAATTATACCCTCATTAATAAAACGAGAGGAGAGAGAGAAACAGAAGAGTTAAACATCCAGCCAGAAGCTTACAGAGGTAAAATAACTAGGATGAGTTAGAGATACTTTTCTCCAATTAAATTAAAATATTTTCCTTCCTGCCTGGTAGCCTAGTGGTTAGAGAGTTGGGCCAGTATCTGAAGGTGGCAGGTTTGAATCCTTGAGCTGACAAGGCAATATTGATGTGCCCTTGAAAAAGGCACTTAACCCTAATTGCTCCTGTAAGTCGCTCTGGATAAGAACGTCTGCTAAATGATGTAAAACATATTTATTTTTTTATATAAATGACCTCAAAATATGTTTTGCATATCTTCATTTAGGCTGTTATTTGCTGTTTGATTCTAGTGAGAGGGGGCTGAGGTAATGCTGTCAAAGTACTGAGGTAATGCAGCACAGGCATGGAGGCATGCTGATGTCTCTGTAAAGGGAGAGGACTTAAAGGCCTGAGTCTGTGGTGTGTGTCTCTGGTGTCGATCTAGACAATACTGTCGGTGAAGTGAGATATATATATATATCTGTGGTAAGCAGCCCAGGCCTGTGACCCTGACTGTAAGGAGAATGAAGACATCTCTTCTCTCTCTGTCTCTCTGTCTGTCTGTCTCTCTCTCTCACTCTCTCTCTCTCTCTGTCTCTCAATTCAATTCAAAGGGCTTTATTGGCATGAGAAACATGTTTACATTGCCAAAGCAAGTATTATCTCAATCATGGACACTCTTACTGACAGTTGTGGCTGCTTTGCATGATGTATTGTCATCTCTACCTTCTTGCCCTTTGTGCTGTTGTCTGTGCCCAATAATGTTTGTACCATGTTTTGAACTGCTACCATGTTGTGTTGCTGCCATGTTGTGTTGCTACCATGGTGTGTTGCTGCCATGTTGTGTTGCTGCCATGTTGTTGTCATGTTATGTTGCTACCAAGCTTTGGTGTCATGTGTTACCTGCCATGATATGTTGTTGTCTTAGGTCTCTCTTTATGTAGTGTTGTGGTGTCTCTCTTTATGTAGTGTTGTGTTGTCTCTCTTTATGTAGTGTTGTGTTGTCTCTCTTTATGTAGTGTTGTTTTGTCTCTCTTTATTTAGTGTTGTGGTGTCTCTTTATGTAGTGTTGTGTTGTCTCTCTTTATGTAGTGTTGTGGTGTCTCTCTTTATGTAGTGTTGTGGTGTCTCTCTTTATGTAATGTTGTGGTGTCTCTCTTTATGTAGTGTTGTGGTGTCTCTCTTTATGTAGTGTTGTGTTGTCTCTCTTTATGTAGTGTTGTGGTGTCTCTCTTTATGTAGTGTTGTGGTGTCTCTCTTTATGTAGTGTTGTGGTGTCTCTCTTTATGTAATGTTGTGGTGTCTCTCTTTATGTAGTGTTGTGGTGTCTCTTTATGTAGTGTTGTGGTGTCTCTCTTTATGTAGTGTTGTGTTGTCTCTCTTTATGTAGTGTTGTGTTGTCTCTCTTTATGTAGTGTTGTTTTGTCTCTCTTTATTTAGTGTTGTGTTGTCTCTCTTTATGTAGTGTTGTTTTGTCTCTCTTTATTTAGTGTTGTGGTGTCTCTTTATGTAGTGTTGTGTTGTCTCTCTTTATGTAGTGTTGTGGTGTCTCTCTTTATGTAGTGTTGTGGTGTCTCTCTTTATGTAATGTTGTGGTGTCTCTCTTTATGTAGTGTTGTGGTGTCTCTCTTTATGTAGTGTTGTGTTGTCTCTCTTTATGTAGTGTTGTGGTGTCTCTCTTTATGTAGTGTTGTGGTGTCTCTCTTTATGTAGTGTTGTGGTGTCTCTCTTTATGTAATGTTGTGGTGTCTCTCTTTATGTAGTGTTGTGGTGTCTCTTTATGTAGTGTTGTGGTGTCTCTCTTTTCGTGATGTTTTTTTTTGTCCTATATTTATATTTTATTTTATTATATTTTTAATCCCATCAGGAGGCCTTTTGCCTTTTGGTAGGCCGTCATTGTAAATAAGAATTTGGTCTTAACTGACTTGCGTAGTTAAATAAAGATTAAATAAAAAATAAAAGTGAAATAGATAACAAACAGTAAAACATTTTACAGTAAACATAGTCAGGTATTCTGCCACTGTGTTCTCTCTGTTTAGGGCCAAATAGCATTCTAGTTTACTCAGTTTTTTGTTAATTCTTTCCAATGTGTCAAGTAGTTATCTATTAGTTTTCTCATGATTTGGTTGAGTCTAATTGTGTTGCTGTCCTGGGGCTCTGTGGGTCTGTTTGTGTTTGTGAACAAAGCCCCAGGACCAGCTTGTTTAGGGGACTCTTCTCCAGGTTCATCTCTCTGTAGGTGATGGCTTTGTTATGGAAGGTTTGGGAATCACTTCCTTTTAGGTGGTTGTAGAATTTAACGGGTCTTTTAGGGATTTTGATCATTTGCAGATATCGGTCTAATTCTGCATGCAGAGCAATCTCTCTCTTTCTGTCTCTCACGGTCTCTCTCTGAGTACTGCATCCTCTTGGTCTGTTTGAAAGAGAGTGAGAGTGAGAGACTGAGAGAAAGAGACAGATAATGTGAAAGAGGGAGAGGCAGAGAGAGAGAGACAGATAATGTGAAAGAGGGAGAGCCAGAGAGAGAGACAGATAATGTGAAAGAGGGAGAGGCAGAGAGAGAGAGACAGATAATGTGAAAGAGGGAGAGGTAGAGAGAGAGAGACAGATAATGTGAAAGAGGGAGAGGCAGAGAGAGAGACAGATAATGTGAAAGAGGGAGAGTCAGAGAGAGAGAGACAGATAATGTGAAAGAGGGAGAGGCAGAGAGAGAGACAGATAATGTGAAAGAGGGAGAGGCAGAGAGAGAGAGAGATAATGTGAAAGAGGGAGAGGCAGAGAGAGTAAGAGAGAGAAAGAGTATTGTTGATCCAGGTGTATATTGTAGCTTGGCAGCTGCTGTGGAACAATATTGAAAGCAGACAGCTTAGCTGTAGCTGTACGAACAA
The DNA here is from genome assembly GCA_023634145.1 of Thymallus thymallus. Classification (NCBI taxonomy): domain Eukaryota; kingdom Metazoa; phylum Chordata; class Actinopteri; order Salmoniformes; family Salmonidae; genus Thymallus; species Thymallus thymallus. The sequence goes on along the minus strand of CM042386.1, from coordinate 2,080,007 downwards.
TCCTGCAGCTAGAGGTGATTCTCCCATCCCTGGAGGCCCTTTTAGAAAACAACCGTGTTTATTTTTTCCTGAAACTCAAATCAAGGGTCGCCGCCAGGAACATTCCCAGATTCTGGTCAGAACAGCTGACTTCCTCCTCACGTTTTCTGAGTTGAGAGATTTTTCAACAAGCTGTTGAAGATTTCAACGTGTGAGGCGTTGACAGTACTTCAGAAGACTGTTTTAAGGCAGTTTCTAAGAGAGTGTATGTAGTGAAGTACTTCAGAAGACTGTTTTAAGGCAGTTTCTAAGAGAGTGTATGTAGTGAAGTACTTCAGAAGACTGTTTTAAGGCAGTTTCTAAGAGAGTGTATGTAGTGAAGTACTTCAGAAGACTGTTTTAAGACAGTTTCTAAGAGAGTGTATGTAGTGAAGTCTTTGAGTCTGGTTGGCTGCTGGGATGAAAGGGGGGATCTTTCCTCTCTGCAGGATACTGAGAGTGATGATATACTGTGGCCCCATGTAGTGTTGTGGTGTCTCTCTTTATGTAGTGTTGTCTCTCTTAATGTAGTGTTGTGGTGTCTCTCTTTATGTAGTGTTGTGGTCTGTCTCTTTATGTAGTGTTGGTTGTGGTCTCTCTCTTTATGTAGTGTAGTGGTGTCTCTCTTTATGTAGTGTTGTGGTCTCTCTCTTTATGTAGTGTTGTGTTGTCTCTCTTTTGTCACGGTGCGCATTATATAAGGGACGGTAAACGGAGCGCTGGTGAAGTGTCATCCTTTTTATTTGAAATGAGATGTTCTAACGAGGCATTAAACAAATAAAAAGGAGAGTGAAAAAATATAACTATAACAAAAACACGGTGACTTACTTTTGTGGCTGCAGGCAGTGCAGACAAACACAAACGAACAATGATCCACACACAGGTGGATTAGAGTGGAGCTTAAATACACTCCCCAATCAGAGACAACGCTAGACAGCTGTCTCTGATTGGGGATGATAATCTCCCTAATAAGTGTGTGAGGACTTGGTTGTGTGCCTCTCTCCTCCCCTAGGTGGGAGTAAGAGGCCTTACCACAACCAAGCCCTCACATCTTTATGTAGTGTTGTGTTGTCTCTCTTTATGTAGTGTTGTGGTGTCTCTCTTTATGTAGTGTTGTGGTGTCTCTCTTTATGTAGTGTTGTGGTGTCTCTCTTTATGTAGTGTTGTGTTGTCTCTCTTTATGTAGTGTTGTGGTGTCTCTTTATGTAGTGTTGTGGTGTATCTCTTTATGTAGTGTTGTGTTGTCTCTCTTAATGTAGTGTTGTGGTCTCTCTCTTTATGTAGTGTTGTGGTCTGTCTCTTTATGTAGTGTTGTGGTCTCTCTCTTTATGTAGTGTAGTGGTGTCTCTCTTTATGTAGTGTTGTGGTCTCTCTCTTTATGTAGTGTTGTGTTGCCTCTCTTTATGTAGTGTTGTGTTGTCTCTCTTTATGTAGTGTTGTGTTGTCTCTCTTAATGTAGTGTTGTGGTCTCTCTCTTTCTGTAGTGTTGTGGTCTCTCTCTTTATGTAGTGTAGTGGTGTCTCTCTTTATGTAGTGTTGTGGTCTCTCTCTTTATGTAGTGTTGTGTTGTCTCTCTTTATGTAGTGTTGTGGTGTCTCTCTTTATGTAGTGTTGTGGTGTCTCTCTTTATGTAGTGTTGTGGTGTCTCTCTTTATGTAATGTTGTGGTGTCTCTCTTTATGTAGAGTTGTGGTGTCTCTCTTTATGTAGAGTTGTGGTGTCTCTCTTTATGTAATGTTGTGGTGTATCTCTTTATGTAGTGTTGTGGTGTCTCTCTTTATGTAATGTTGTGGTGTCTCTCTTTATGTAGAGTTGTGGTGTCTCTCTTTATGTAATGTTGTGGTGTATCTCTTTATGTAGTGTTGTGGTGTCTCTCTTTATGTAGTGTTGTGTTGTCTCTCTTTATGTAGTGTTGTGGTGTCTCTCTTTATGTAGTGTTGTGGTGTCTCTCTTTATGTAGTGTTGTGGTGTCTCTCTTTATATAGTGTTGTGGTGTCTCTCTTTATGTAATGTTGTGGTGTCTCTCTTTATGTAGAGTTGTGGTGTCTCTCTTTATGTAGAGTTGTGGTGTCTCTCTTTATGTAATGTTGTGGTGTATCTCTTTATGTAGTGTTGTGGTCTCTCTCTTTAAGTAGTGTTGTGGTGTCTCTCTTTATGTAGTGTTGTGGTGTCTCTCTTTATGTAGTGTTGTGGTGTCTCTCTTTATGTAGTGTTGTGTTGTCTCTCTTTATGTAGTGTTGTGGTGTCTCTTTATGTAGTGTTGTATCTCTTTATGTAGTGTTGTGTTGTCTCTCTTAATGTAGTGTTGTGGTCTCTCTCTTTATGTAGTGTTGTGGTCTGTATCTTTATGTAGTGTTGTGGTCTCTCTCTTTATGTAGTGTAGTGGTGTCTCTCTTTATGTAGTGTTGTGGTCTCTCTCTTTATGTAGTGTTGTGTTGCCTCTCTTTATGTAGTGTTGTGTTGTCTCTCTTTATGTAGTGTTGTGGTGTCTCTTTATGTAGTGTTGTGGTGTATCTCTTTATGTAGTGTTGTGTTGTCTCTCTTAATGTAGTGTTGTGGTCTCTCTCTTTCTGTAGTGTTGTGGTCTCTCTCTTTATGTAGTGTAGTGGTGTCTCTCTTTATGTAGTGTTGTGGTCTCTCTCTTTATGTAGTGTTGTGTTGTCTCTCTTTATGTAGTGTTGTGGTGTCTCTCTTTATGTAGTGTTGTGGTGTCTCTCTTTATGTAGTGTTGTGGTGTCTCTCTTTATGTAATGTTGTGGTGTCTCTCTTTATGTAGAGTTGTGGTGTCTCTCTTTATGTAGAGTTGTGGTGTCTCTCTTTATGTAATGTTGTGGTGTATCTCTTTATGTAGTGTTGTGGTGTCTCTCTTTATGTAGTGTTGTGTTGTCTCTCTTTATGTAGTGTTGTGGTGTCTCTCTTTATGTAGTGTTGTGGTGTCTCTCTTTATGTAGTGTTGTGGTGTCTCTCTTTATGTAGTGTTGTGGTGTCTCTCTTTATGTAATGTTGTGGTGTCTCTCTTTATGTAGAGTTGTGGTGTCTCTCTTTATGTAGAGTTGTGGTGTCTCTCTTTATGTAATGTTGTGGTGTATCTCTTTATGTAGTGTTGTGGTCTCTCTCTTTAAGTAGTGTTGTGGTGTCTCTCTTTATGTAGTGTTGTGGTGTCTCTCTTTATGTAGTGTTGTGGTATCTCTCTTTATGTAATGTTGTTGTGTCTCTCTTTATGTAGAGTTGTGGTGTCTCTCTTTATGTAGTGTTGTGGTGTCTCTCTTTATGTAGAGTTGTGGTGTCTCTATGTAATGTTGTGGTGTATCTCTTTATGTAGAGTTGTGGTGTCTCTCTTTATGTAGTGTTGTGGTGTCTCTCTTTATGTAGTGTTGTGGTGTCTCTCTTTATGTAGTGTTGTGGTGTCTCTCTTTATGTAGTGTTGTGGTGTCTCTCTTTATGTAATGTTGTGGTGTATCTCTTTATGTAGTGTTGTGGTGTCTCTCTTTATGTAGTGTTGTGTTGTCTCTCTTTATGTAGTGTTGTGGTGTCTCTCTTTATGTAGTGTTGTGGTGTCTCTCTTTATGTAGTGTTGTGGTGTCTCTCTTTATGTAATGTTGTGGTGTCTCTCTTTATGTAGAGTTGTGGTGTCTCTCTTTATGTAGAGTTGTGGTGTCTCTCTTTATGTAGTGTTGTGGTGTCTCTCTTTATGTAATGTTGTGGTGTCTCTCTTTATGTAGAGTTGTGGTGTCTCTCTTTATGTAGTGTTGTGGTGTCTCTCTTTATGTAGTGTTGTGGTGTCTCTCTTTATGTAGTGTTGTGGTGTCTCTCTTTATGTAGTGTAGTGGTGTCTCTCTTTATGTAGTGTTGTGGTCTCTCTCTTTATGTAGTGTTGTGTTGTCTCTCTTTATGTAGTGTTGTGGTGTCTCTCTTTATGTAGTGTTGTGGTGTCTCTCTTTATGTACTGTTGTGGTGTCTCTCTTTATGTAATGTTGTGGTGTCTCTCTTTATGTAGAGTTGTGGTGTCTCTCTTTATGTAGAGTTGTGGTGTCTCTCTTTATGTAATGTTGTGGTGTATCTCTTTATGTAGTGTTGTGGTGTCTCTCTTTATGTAATGTTGTGGTGTCTCTCTTTATGTAGAGTTGTGGTGTCTCTCTTTATGTAGAGTTGTGGTGTCTCTCTTTATGTAATGTTGTGGTGTATCTCTTTATGTAATGTTGTGGTGTATCTCTTTATGTAGTGTTGTGGTGTCTCTCTTTATGTAGTGTTGTGTTGTCTCTCTTTATGTAGTGTTGTGGTGTCTCTCTTTATGTAGTGTTGTGGTGTCTCTCTTTATGTAGTGTTGTGGTGTCTCTCTTTATGTAGTGTTGTGGTGTCTCTCTTTATGTAATGTTGTGGTGTCTCTCTTTATGTAGAGTTGTGGTGTCTCTCTTTATGTAGAGTTGTGGTGTCTCTCTTTATGTAATGTTGTGGTGTATCTCTTTATGTAGTGTTGTGGTCTCTCTCTTTAAGTAGTGTTGTGGTGTCTCTCTTTATGTAATGTTGTGGTGTCTCTCTTTATGTAGAGTTGTGGTGTCTCTCTTTATGTAGAGTTGTGGTGTCTCTCTTTATGTAATGTTGTGGTGTATCTCTTTATGTAGTGTTGTGGTCTCTCTCTTTAAGTAGTGTTGTTGTGTCTCTCTTTATGTAGAGTTGTGGTGTCTCTCTTTATGTAGTGTTGTGGTGTCTCTCTTTATGTAGAGTTGTGGTGTCTCTTTTATGTAATGTTGTGGTGTATCTCTTTATGTAGAGTTGTGGTGTCTCTCTTTATGTAGTGTTGTGGTGTCTCTCTTTATGTAGTGTTGTGGTGTCTCTCTTTATGTAGTGTTGTGGTGTCTCTCTTTATGTAGTGTTGTGGTGTCTCTCTTTATGTAATGTTGTGGTGTATCTCTTTATGTAGTGTTGTGGTGTCTCTCTTTATGTAGTGTTGTGTTGTCTCTCTTTATGTAGTGTTGTGGTGTCTCTCTTTATGTAGTGTTGTGGTGTCTCTCTTTATGTAGTGTTGTGGTGTCTCTCTTTATGTAATGTTGTGGTGTCTCTCTTTATGTAGAGTTGTGGTGTCTCTCTTTATGTAGAGTTGTGGTGTCTCTCTTTATGTAGTGTTGTGGTGTCTCTCTTTATGTAATGTTGTGGTGTCTCTCTTTATGTAGAGTTGTGGTGTCTCTCTTTATGTAGTGTTGTGGTGTCTCTCTTTATGTAGTGTTGTGGTGTCTCTCTTTATGTAGTGTTGTGGTGTCTCTCTTTATGTAGTGTAGTGGTGTCTCTCTTTATGTAGTGTTGTGGTCTCTCTCTTTATGTAGTGTTGTGTTGTCTCTCTTTATGTAGTGTTGTGGTGTCTCTCTTTATGTAGTGTTGTGGTGTCTCTCTTTATGTAGTGTTGTGGTGTCTCTCTTTATGTAATGTTGTGGTGTCTCTCTTTATGTAGAGTTGTGGTGTCTCTCTTTATGTAGAGTTGTGGTGTCTCTCTTTATGTAATGTTGTGGTGTATCTCTTTATGTAGTGTTGTGGTGTCTCTCTTTATGTAATGTTGTGGTGTCTCTCTTTATGTAGAGTTGTGGTGTCTCTCTTTATGTAGAGTTGTGGTGTCTCTCTTTATGTAATGTTGTGGTGTATCTCTTTATGTAGTGTTGTGGTGTCTCTCTTTATGTAGTGTTGTGTTGTCTCTCTTTATGTAGTGTTGTGGTGTCTCTCTTTATGTAGTGTTGTGGTGTCTCTCTTTATGTAGTGTTGTGGTGTCTCTCTTTATGTAATGTTGTGGTGTCTCTCTTTATGTAGAGTTGTGGTGTCTCTCTTTATGTAGAGTTGTGGTGTCTCTCTTTATGTAATGTTGTGGTGTATCTCTTTATGTAGTGTTGTGGTGTCTCTTTTTATGTAGTGTTGTGGTGTCTCTCTTTATGTGGTGTTGTGGTATAATGGTATAATGATATCTAGCTATTCTGGCTCAGTGTTATAATGATATCAGGTTATACTGGCTCAGTGTTATAATGATATCTAGCTTTACTGGTTTAGTGTTATAATGATATCAGGCTATACTGGCTCAATGTTACAATGATATCAGGCTATACTGGCTCAGTGTTTTAATGATATCAGGCTATACTGGCTCAGTGTTACAATGATATCAGGCTATACTGGCTCAGTGTTACAATGATATCAGGCTATACTGGCTCAGTGTTTTAATGATATCAGGCTATACTGGCTCAGTGTTACAATGATATCAGGCTATACTGGCTCAGTGTTTCAATGATATCAGGCTATACTGGCTCAGTGTTATAATGATATCAGGCTATACTGGTTCAGTGTTATAATGATATCTAGCTGTACTTTGCTTTAATGGATGTTGGAATAAAACACATTCCCAGGTCACACACACACACACACACACATCTCATTACTACACACACACACATGTCTCGCAACTACTCTCACACACACAAACACACTACTTCTCACACAGGCACTACTCCCATCTGTAAAATGTGACAGGGTCTGGGTCCCACCACAGGGGGAAGGAGCATGACACCATATAGCAGGAAAACACTATGTATCATGGCTTGGGCTTTTGCTGACCTTGACTAGCTAGTTCTGTTGGAGTGATAGTAGAGTGAAGTTGGGGAGGGGTAATGGGGTGACTGGGGAACTGGGTGATGTGTGTCAGGGGGAGTCGGACTGTAGAGAGGGGATTCAAAAGTTTAATTTTTTTAAAGAGAAACTCCTTTTGATTTCCCAATAGCTGTGAATATAGCTAACTTCTTCAACCAGTAGCTGTGAATATAGCTAACTTCTTCAACCAGTAGCTGTGAATATGGCTAACTTCTTCAACCAGTAGCTGTGAATATAGCTAACTTCTTCAACCAGTAGCTGTGAATATAGCTAACTTCTTCAACCAGTAGCTGTGAATATAGCTAACTAACTTCTTCAATCATATAACAAGAAAATACTATGTACTCATGATTGGGCTTTGTCTGTCTGGCTGGCTGTTGAGGTGGTGGTGGGTTTGGCTGGTATGTAGCTGTAAATTATTGAGTGTATGACTGTGTGAACTGAGAATAAAAATGTAAACTATTGAGCGTGTGTCAGTCAACATAGTATCTTCATTCTGCTGGAGTCAGTCAACGTAGTAGCTTCATACTGCTGGTGTCAGTCAACGTAGTAGCTTCTTACTGCTGGTGTCAGTCAACGTAGTAGCTTCATACTGCTGGTGTCAGTCAACGTAGTAGCTTCATACTGCTGGTGTCAGTCAACGTAGTAGCTTCATACTGCTGGTGTCAGTCAACGTAGTAGCTTCATACTGCTGGTGTCAGTCAACGTAGTAGCTTCATACTGCTGGTGTCAGTCAACGTAGTATCTTCATACTGCTGGTGTCAGTCAACGTAGTAGCTTCATACTGCTGGTGTCAGTCAACGTAGTAGCTTCATACTGCTGGTGTCAGTCAACGTAGTAGCTTCATACTGCTGGTGTCAGTCAACGTAGTAGCTTCATACTGCTGGTGTCAGTCAACATAGTAGATTCAGAAGTATTATTACATCATTAACTGTAAAGGCCCTTTCATCAGTTCTCTACAAAGTACCACTCTGTCTGTCTATCTGTCTGTCTGTCTGTCAAAATCTTCCTCCCTTTCTTGCTCTCTCTAATTACCCCCTCTCTCTAATTACCCCCTCTCTTTCTCCCTCGTTCCTCTCTCTCTTTCTCTCTCTGCCACTGATGAGGAGGACAGGAGTAGAGATAAAGGGAAGATAGTGACATCTTCTGAACCCCTGCTACATTATAACCCTCCTAAATACATCCAGCTGAACCCCTGCTACATTATAACCCTCCTAAATACATCCAGCTGAACCCCTGCTACATTATAACCCTCCTAAATACATCCAGCTGAACCCCTGCTACATTATAACTCTCCTAAATACATCCAGCTGAACCCCTGCTACATTATAACTCTCCTAAATACATCCAGCTGAACCCCTGCTACATTATAACTCTCCTAAATACATCCAGCTGAACCCCTGCTACATTATAACTCTCCTAAATACATCCAGCTGAACCCCTGCTACATTATAACTCTCCTAAATACATCCAGCTGGGAACAAAGTTAATCACAGACATAAGAGCACACACATTCACACACAGTAACGTACGCAAACACACACGTATAAACACACACACACACACAGTGAGATGGGGGTCTAGGCCATTAGCAGCCTGTTAGAAGGTGCCTCTGTAGTTTAACTGCTGCTTGGCCATTATCAAGCTCCAGGGGTAACATGCAACACCGCCTTTATGTCACTCATCAACTGGTGCGTGTGTGTGTTAACAACAGCAGATCAGTCAGTATTTATTTATAGTACAGCAGATCAGTCAGTATTTATTTATAGTACAGCAGATCAGTCAGTATTTATTTATAGTACAGCAGATCAGTCAGTATTTATTTATAGTACAGCAGATCAGTCAGTATTTATTTATAGTACTGCAGATCAGTCAGTATTTATTTATAGTACTGCAGATCAGTCAGTATTTATTTATAGTACTGCAGATCAGTCAGTATTTATTTATTGTACAGCAGATCAGTCAGTATTTATTTATTGTACAGCAGATCAGTCAGTATTTATTTATAGTACAGCAGATCAGTCAGTATTTATTTATAGTACAGCAGATCAGTCAGTATTTATTTATAGTACAGCAGATCAGTCAGTATTTATTTATAGTACAGCAGATCAGTCAGTATTTATTTATAGTACTGCAGATCAGTCAGTATTTATTTATAGTACTGCAGATCAGTCAGTATTTATTTATAGTACAGCAGATCAGTCAGTATTTATTTATAGTACAGCAGATCAGTCAGTATTTATTTATAGTACAGCAGATCAGTCAGTATTTATTTATAGTACAGCAGATCAGTCAGTATTTATTTATAGTACAGCAGATCAGTCAGTATTTATTTATAGTACAGCAGATCAGTCAGTATTTATTTATAGTACAGCAGATCAGTCAGTATTTATTTATAGTACAGCAGATCAGTCAGTATTTATTTATAGTACAGCAGATCAGTCAGTATTTATTTATAGTACAGCAGATCAGTCAGTATTTATTTATAGTACAGCAGATCAGTCAGTATTTATTTATAGTACTGCAGATCAGTCAGTATTTATTTATAGTACAGCAGATCAGTCAGTATTTATTTATAGTACAGCAGATCAGTCAGTATTTATTTATAGTACAGCAGATCAGTCAGTATTTATTTATAGTACAGCAGATCAGTCAGTATTTATTTATAGTACAGCAGATCAGTCAGTATTTATTTATAGTACAGCAGATCAGTCAGTATTTATTTATAGTACAGCAGATCAGTCAGTATTTATTTATAGTACAGCAGATCAGTCAGTATTTATTTATAGTACAGCAGATCAGTCAGTATTTATTTATAGTACTGCAGATCAGTCAGTATTTATTTATAGTACAGCAGATCAGTCAGTATTTATTTATAGTACAGCAGATCAGTCAGTATTTATTTATAGTACAGCAGATCAGTCAGTATTTATTTATAGTACTGCAGATCAGTCAGTATTTATTTATAGTACAGCAGATCAGTCAGTATTTATTTATAGTACAGCAGATCAGTCAGTATTTATTTATAGTACAGCAGATCAGTCAGTATTTATTTATAGTACAGCAGATCAGTCAGTATTTATTTATAGTACAGCAGATCAGTCAGTATTTATTTATAGTACAGCAGATCAGTCAGTATTTATTTATAGTACAGCAGATCAGTCAGTATTTATTTATAGTACAGCAGATCAGTCAGTATTTATTTATAGTACAGCAGATCAGTCAGTATTTATTTATAGTACAGCAGATCAGTCAGTATTTATTTATAGTACAGCAGATCAGTCAGTATTTATTTATAGTACAGCAGATCAGTCAGTATTTATTTATAGTACAGCAGATCAGTCAGTATTTATTTATAGTACAGCAGATCAGTCAGTATTTATTTATAGTACAGCAGATCAGTCAGTATTTATTTATAGTACAGCAGATCAGTCAGTATTTATTTATAGTACAGCAGATCAGTCAGTATTTATTTATAGTACAGCAGATCAGTCAGTATTTATTTATAGTACAGCAGATCAGTCAGTATTTATTTATAGTACAGCAGATCAGTCAGTATTTATTTATAGTACAGCAGATCAGTCAGTATTTATTTATAGTACAGCAGATCAGTCAGTATTTATTTATAGTACAGCAGATCAGTCAGTATTTATTTATAGTACAGCAGATCAGTCAGTATTTATTTATAGTACAGCAGATCAGTCAGTATTTATTTATAGTACAGCAGATCAGTCAGTATTTATTTATAGTACAGCAGATCAGTCAGTATTTATTTATAGTACAGCAGATCAGTCAGTATTTATTTATAGTACAGCAGATCAGTCAGTATTTATTTATAGTACAGCAGATCAGTCAGTATTTATTTATAGTACAGCAGATCAGTCAGTATTTATTTATAGTACAGCAGATCAGTCAGTATTTATTTATAGTACAGCAGATCAGTCAGTATTTATTTATAGTACAGCAGATCAGTCAGTATTTATTTATAGTACAGCAGATCAGTCAGTATTTATTTATAGTACAGCAGATCAGTCAGTATTTATTTATAGTACAGCAGATCAGTCAGTATTTATACCTCATGTAACCCTATTGTCCTCCTTGTGAAGGACATTACATCTGTGTTAGTAATTAAACTAAATGGAGATGAAGGTTCATTAAGAACCAGAAGACTGAGTTTCCTGGTTAGACCTGCCTGGTTAGACCTGCCTGGTTAGACCTGCCTGGTTAGACCTGCCTGGTTAGACCTGCCTGGTTAGACCTGCCTGGTTAGACCTGCCTGTTTAGACCTGCCTGGTTAGACCTGCCTGGTTAGACCTGCCTGTTTAGACCTGCCTGTTTAGACCTGCCTGGTTAGACCTGCCTGGTTAGACCTGCCTGGTTAGACCTGCCTGTTTAGACCTGCCTGGTTAGACCTGCCTGTTTAGACCTGCCTGTTTAGACCTGTGGTTAGACCTGCCTGGTTAGACCTGCCTGGTTAGACCTGCCTGGTTAGACCTGCCTGGTTAGACCTGCCTGGTTAGACCTGCCTGTTTAGACCTGCCTGTTTAGACCTGCCTGGTTAGACCTGCCTGTTTAGACCTTTGGTTAGACCTGCCTGGTTAGACCTGCCTGGTTAGACCTGTGGTTAGACCTGCCTGGTTAGACCTGTGGTTAGACCTGCCTGGTTAGACCTGCCTGGTTAGACCTGCCTGTTTAGACCTGCCTGGTTAGACCTGCCTGTTTAGACCTTTGGTTAGACCTGCCTGGTTAGACCTGCCTGGTTAGACCTGTGGTTAGACCTGCCTGGTTAGACCTGTGGTTAGACCTGCCTGGTTAGACCTGCCTGGTTAGACCTGCCTGGTTAGACCTGCCTAGTTAGAATTGGCTGGTTAGACCTGTCTGATTATCGAGAGAACTCGAAAACAAATGACTTGTTTAATGACTTACTTGCATACTTGACCCCATGAGGAGCAGCAACCATTCTCGTCTTTCATTGCTCTACTTTGTGTTCACGTCCCCTCTTCTATTTGCCCTGTGATGATCTAACCCTATAGTGATCTAACCCTATAGTGATCTAACGAGAGAGAGAGAGAGAGAGAGAGAGAGAGAGAGACTACTAGAATCTGATTTACTGTTTGCTGATGATCTGGTGCTTCTGTCACCAACCAAGGAGGGCCTACAGCAGCACCTAGATCTTCTGCACAGATTCTGTCAGACCTGGGCCCTGACAGTAAATCTCAGTTTGATAATGGTCCAGTTGCTAAGACCACAAATACACATTCCATGTAGACACCTTTGCCCTAGAGCAGTAACTTTCACAAAGCTGTGAATGATCTGAGAGACAAGGCAAGAAGGGTTTTCTTTGCCATCAAAAGGAACATAAAATTAGACATACCAATTAGGATCTGTCTAGAAATGCTTGAGTCAGTTAAAGAACCCGTTGCCAATTCAAATGTATTTTTTCTTTTGGAACTAACTGATCATTTTTCATTGTTTATTTCACTTTTGTTAAATATCTATTTCACTTGCTTTGGCAATGTTAACATATGTTTCCCATGCCAATAAAGCCCTTAAATTTAATTGAATTGAAATTGAGAGATAGATGGAGAGAGAGAGAGAGAGAGATGGAGAGAGAGATAGATGGAGATAGAGAGAGAGAAAGAGAGAGAGACAGAGAGAGCTGTAGAAACAGAGTGTGTGTGTGTGTATTTCTCTGTATGTGTGTATTTCTGAGCAGACATATGTTCGCTTTAGTGGGGTTCCTGTGTGGTGTTTGAACCACACACCATAAATATGATCTTGTGGTCGTTCTGTGGTTAGGCTGTGGTTAACCAGGAATGCAGTGATGTGGTCCAGTCTCTTTAACAAGGTTCTCACCACCATTCACCAACAGGTTTAGGTGGTTAGGAGGCCTTAGTTAGAGACATTACATCCCTAGGGGGGAACGCCATAGGAAGCCATTCAGACTCCCAAGACTCCACAGATCATGGCTGACTGGCTGACTGGCTGACTGGCTGCTTAGTTTCCTCAAGTCTCTTGCTAGAGAGTGTGTTATTATATGTTTACTCCAAGTTTTGACGTAGCAAATCACAGAGATGGGGTTAGCCCATAGGCATTGTGAGGCGTTGTGCCGTGACGTGTTGCTATATTTGTTTTTTGAAACCAGGTTTCCTGTTCACTTGCACTAAATAAGATGGAAGGGAGTTCCATGCACTCATGGCTCTGTATAATATTGTGTGTTTCCTTGAATTTGTTCTGGACCTGGGGACTGTGAAAAGACCCCTGGTGGCATGTCTGGTGGGGTAAGTGTGTGTGTCAGTGCTGTGTGTACGTTGACTATGCAAACAATTTGGAATTTGCAAATCTCTTTATTACATTCAGACCTCTCCCCATCTTTACAAACATTGAACAGTTTATGGTGAATAATATCAAAGGCTGAAAACAGTACAGCTCCCACAATCTGCTTATTATCCATGTATCAAGTCAGCCAGTCAGACTTATTATCCACTCCTTTTGCCCCATCTCTTTACACCCTACAGTGTTCAATTCCTCATCAATCCATGGAGCCTTAACAGTTCTAACAGTCAGTGTCTTAACAGGTGCATGTGTATCAATAATGCATAAAGTGCAGCTTCTGGATGCTCCTTATCAATCACATCAGAACAATACATATGTTTTACATCATCCACATTAGAGTTACAGCTAGATCTTTTGTAAGATCTCTTATACACTATTTTAGGCCCAGCTTCTAGAACTTTGTCTTTCCTGGATATAGACACTATGTTGTGATCACTGCATCCAATGGCTATGGATACAGCTTTAGAACAAAGTTCTACAGTATTAGTAAAAATGTGATCAATTCATGTGGATGATCTTGTTCCTGTAGTCTTTGTAAACACCCTGATAGGTTGATAAATAACCTGAACCAGATTACAGTCACTGGTTACAGTGAGAAGCTCCATTATCAGCAACCATCACTCCTGTGTTCCAATGGCACGTTGTGTTAGCTAATCCAAGTTTATCATTTTAAAAAGCAAATTGATCATTAGATATGGTGAAATTCACTATGTTTTTAGAGATATGGTGAAATTCACTGTTTTATAGATATGGTGAAATTCACTATGTTTTTAGAGATATGGTGAAATTCACTATGTTTTTAGAGATATGGTGAAATTCACTGTTTTTATAGATATGGTGAAATTCACTGTTTTATAGATATGGTGAAATTCACTATGTTTTTAGAGATATGGTGAAATTCACTGTTTTTAGAGATATGGTGAAATTCACTATGTTTTTATAGATATGGTGAAATTCACTATGTTTTTTGAGATATGGTGAAATTCACCATGTTTTTATAGATATGGTGAAATCCACTATGTTTTTATAGATATGGTGAAATCCACTATGTTTTTAGAGACATGGTGAAATTCACTGTTTTTAGAGATATGGTGAAATCCACTATGTACATAGAGATATGTGGAAATTCACTATGTATTTAGAGATATGGTGAAATCCACTATGTTTTTAGAGATATGGTGAAATTCACTATGTTTTTAGAGATATGGTGAAATTCGCTGTTTTTAGAGATATGGTGAAATTCTCTGTGTTTAGAGATATGGTGAAATTCACTATGTTTTTAGAGATATGGTTAAATTTACTATGTTTTTAGAGATATGGTGAAATCCACTATGTACATAGAGAAATGGTGAAATCCACTATGTATTTAGAGATATGGTGAAATTCACTGTTTTTAGATATATGGTGAAATTCACTATGTTTTTAGAGATATGGTGAAATTCACTATGTTTTTAGAGATATGGTGAAATTCACTGTTTTTAGATATATGGTGAAATTCACTATGTTTTTAGAGATATGGTGAAATTCACTATGTTTTTAGAGATATGGTGAAATTCACTATGTTTTTATAGATATGGTGAAATCCACTATGTTTTTAGAGACATGGTGAAATTCACTATGTTTTTAGAGATATGGTGAAATCCACTATGTACATAGAGATATGGTGAAATCCACTATGTATTTAGAGATATTGTGAAATCCACTATGTTTTTAGAGATATGGTGAAATTCTCTGTTTAGAGATATGGTGAAATTCACTATGTATTCAGAGATATGGTGAAATTCACTGTTTTTAGAGATATGGTGAAATTCACTGTTTTTACAGATATGGTGAAATTTGCTGTTTTTAGAGATATGGTGAAATTTGCTGTTTTTATAGATATGGTGAAATTCACTGTTTTTAACAGATATGGTGAAATTCACTATGTATTTAGAGATATGGTGAAATTCACTATGTTTTTAGAGATATGGTGAAATTCACTGTTTTTAGAGATATGGTGAAATTCTCTGTTTAGAGATATGGGGAAATTCACTGTTTTTAGAGATATGGTGAAATTCACTATGTTTTTATAGATATGGTGAAATCCACTATGTTTTGAGAGACATGGTGAAATTCACTATGTTTTTAGAGATATGGTGAAATTCACTGTTTTTACAGATATGGTGAAATTCACTATGTTTTTAGAGATATGGTGAAATTCACTGTTTTTAGAGATATGGTGAAATTCACTGTTTTTTATAGATATGGTGAGATTCACTATGTTTTTAGAGATATGGTGAAATTCACTGTTTTTAGAGATATGTTGAAATCCACTATGTTTTTAGAGACATGGTGAAATCCACTATGTACATAGAGATATGGTGAAATCCACTATGTATTTAGAGATATTGTGAAATCCACTATGTAAATAGAGATATGGGGTAATTCACTATGTATTTATAGATATGGTGAAATTCACTATGTTTTTAGAGATATGGTGAAATTCACTATGTTTTTAGAGATATGGTGAAATTCACTGTTTTTATAGATATGCTGAAATTCACTGTTTTATAGATATGGTGAAATTCACTATGTTTTTAGAGATATGGTGAAATTCACTGTTTTTAGAGATATGGTGAAATTCACTATGTTTTTAGAGATATGGTGAAATTTACTGTTTTTAGAGATATGGTGAAATCCACTATGTACATAGAGAAATGGTGAAATCCACTATGTATTTAGAGATATGGTGAAATTCACTGTTTTTAGATATATGGTGAAATTCACTATGTTTTTAGAGATATGGTGAAATTCACTATGTTTTTAGAGATATGGTGAAATTCACTGTTTTTAGATATATGGTGAAATTCACTATGTTTTTAGAGATATGGTGAAATTCACTATGTTTTTATAGATATGGTGAAATCCACTATGTACATAGAGATATGGTGAAATCCACTATGTATTTAGAGATATTGTGAAATTCACTATGTTTTTAGAGATATGGTGAAATTTGCTGTTTTTAGAGATATGGTGAAATTCACTGTTTTTAGAGATATGGTGAAATCCACTGTTTTTACAGATATGGTGAAATTCACTATGTTTTTAGAGATATGGTGAAATTTGCTGTTTTTAGAGATATGGTGAAATTCACTGTTTTTAGAGATATGGTGAAATTCTCTGTTTAGAGATATGGGGAAATTCACTGTTTTTAGAGATATGGTGAAATTCACTATGTTTTTATAGATATGGTGAATTCCACTATGTTTTGAGAGACATGGTGAAATTCACTATGTTTTTAGAGATATGGTGAAATTCACTGTTTTTACAGATATGGTGAAATTCACAATGTTTTTAGAGATATGGTGAAATTCGCTGTTTTTAGAGATATGGTGAAATTCACTGTTTTTTATAGATATGGTGAGATTCACTATGTTTTTAGAGATATGGTGAAATTCACTGTTTTTAGAGATATGTTGAAATCCACTATGTTTTTAGAGACATGGTGAAATCCACTATGTACATAGAGATATGGTGAAATCCACTATGTATTTAGAGATATTGTGAAATCCACTATGTATTTAGAGATATTGTGAAATCCACTATGTTTTTAGAGATATGGTGAAATTCAGTTTTTATAGATATGGTGAAATTCGCTGTTTTTTATAGATATGGTGAAATCCACTATGTAAATAGAGATATGGGGTAATTCACTATGTATTTAGAGATATGGTGAAATTCACTGTTTTTAGAGATACGGTGAAATTCACTATGTTTTTAGAGATATGGTGAAATTCACTGTTTTTATAGATATGGTGAAATTCACTATGTTTTTAGAGACATGGTGAAATTCACTATGTTTTTAGAGACATGGTGAAATTCACTATGTTTTTAGAGATATGGTGAAATCCACTATGTACATAGAGATATGGGGAAATTCACTATGTATTTAGAGATATGGTGAAATCCACTATGTACATAGAGATATGGGGAAATTCACTATGTATTTAGAGATATTGTGAAATTCACTATGTTTTTAGAGATCAGGTGAAATTCTCTGTTTTTAGAGATATGGGGAAATTCACTATGTATTTAGAGGTATGGTGAAATTCACTGTTTTTAGAGATATGGGGAAATTCACTATGTATTTAGAGGTATGGTGAAAGTCACTGTTTTTAGAGATATGGTGAAATTCACTGTTTTTAGAGATATGGTGAAATCCACTATGTTTTTAGAGATATGGTGAAATCCACTATGTACATAGAGAAATGGTGAAATCCACTATGTACATAGAGAAATTGTGAAATTCACTATGTTTTTAGAGATATGGTGAAATTCACTGTTTTTAGAGATATGGTGAAATTCACTGTTTTTAGAGATATGGTGAAATCCACTATGTAAATAGAGATATGGGGTAATTCACTATGTATTTAGAGATATGGTGAAATTCACTGTTTTTAGAGATACAGTGAAATTCACTATGTTTTTAGAGATATGGTGAAATTCACTGTTTTTATAGATATGGTGAAATTCACTATGTTTTTAGAGACATGGTGAAATTCACTATGTTTTTAGAGATATGGTGAAATCCACTATGTACATAGAGATATGGGGAAATTCACTATGTATTTAGAGATATGGTGAAATCCACTATGTACATAGAGATATGGGGAAATTCACTATGTATTTAGAGATATTGTGAAATTCACTGTTTTTAGAGATATGGTGAAATCCACTATGTTTTTAGAGATCAGGTGAAATTCTCTGTTTTTAGAGATATGGGGAAATTCACTATGTATTTAGAGGTATGGTGAAATTCACTGTTTTTAGAGATATGGTGAAATTCACTGTTTTTACAGATATGGTGAAATTCACTGTTTTTAGAGATATGGGGAAATTCACTATGTATTTAGAGATATGGTGAAATTCACTATGTTTTTAGAGATATGGTGAAATTCACTATGTTTTTAGAGATATGGGGAAATTCACTGTTTTTAGAGATATGGTGAAATTCACTGTTTTTAGAGATATGGTGAAATTCACTATGTTTTTAGAGATATGGTGAAATTCACTATGTTTTTAGAGATAAGGTGAAATCCACTATGTTTTTAGATACAGCGGGTGAAATAAGTATTAAACACGTCACCATTTTTCTCAGTAAATATATTTCCAAAGGTGCTATTGACATGAAAGTTTCACCAGATGTTGGTAACAACCCAAGTAATCCATACGTACAAAGAAACCAAAACAAATTAGTTCAGAAATTAAGTTATGTGTAATAATGTGAAATGACACAGGGAAAAAGTATTGAACACATGAAGAAAGGGAGGTTCAAAAAGGCATGGAAAGCCAAAAAAACAGCTGAAAACTATCAGTAATTAAAAAGCAATCCAGCCCCCTGTCAGTGCAAATTAATATCAGCTGGTTCAGTCCCAACTGATGGCACAAGAAACATCTCATAATGGGTAATAGCAAAGAGCTGTCTCAAGACATTTGCAACCTAATTGTTGCAAAACATAATGGAAAGACAATAATTTCACCATAAATTTGCCTCGACCAGGTGGTCCTCGCAAGATTTCTGACAGAGGAGTGAAAAGAATAATCAGAAGATTTGTCCAAGAGCCCAGGACCACTTGTGGAGAGCTTCAAAAAGACCTGCAATTAGCAGGTACTGTTGTCTCAAAGAAAACATTAAGTAATGCACTCCACCGCCATGGCCTGTATGCACGCTCACCACGCAAGACTCCATTGCTGAAAAAAAGCATGTTGAAGCTCGTTTAAAGTTTGCTGCACAACATTTGGAAAAGCCAGTGAAATACTGGGAGAATATAGTTTGGTCAGATGAGAGCAAAATTGAACTGTTTGGATGTCATAATACACACCATGTTTGGAGGAGAAATGGCACTGCACATCACCCTATAAACACCATACCAACAGTGAAGTTTGGAGGTGGTAACATCATGGTGTGGGGCTGTACTGGCAAACTTCACATAATTGAAGGAAGGATGAATGGGCAAATTTACGAGGAGCACCTGGTCGAGGCAAATTTATGGTGAAATGATTGTCTTTCCACTTCCGTATTATGGCCCCAACAGTGCTCACTGGAACATTCAGAAGCTTAGAAATGCGCCTATAACCAATGCCATCATTATGTTTTGCAACAATTAGGTTGCGAATGTCTTGAGACAGCTCTTTGCTTTTACCCATCATGAGATGTGTCTTGTGTGACACCTTGGCAATGAGACCTTTTTGTAGGACATCAGTTGGGACTGAACCGGCTGATATTCATTTGCACTGACAGGGGGCTGGATTGCTTTTTAATTACTGATAGTTTTCAGCTGTTGTCTTGGCTTTCCATGCCTTTTTGAACCTCCCTTTCTTCATGTGTTCAATACTTTTTCCCTGTGTCATTTCACATTATTACACGTAACTTAATTTTTGAACTAATTTGTTTTGGTTTCTTTGAATGTATGGATTACTTGGGTTGTTACCAACATCTGGTGTAAATTTCATGTCAATAGCACCTTTGGAAATATATTTACTGAGAAAAATGGTGACGTGTTCAATACTTATTTCACCCGCTGTATATGGTGAAATCCACTATGTACATAGAGATATGGTGAAATCCACTATGTATTTAGAGATATGGTGAAATTCACTATGTTTTTAGAGATATGGTGAAATCCACTATGTTTTTAGAGATATGGTGAAATCCACTATGTACATAGAGATATGGTGAAATCCACTATGTATTTAGAGATATTGTGAAATCCACTATGTTTTTATAGATATGGTGAAATTCACTATGTTTTTATAGATATGGTGAAATTCTCTGTGTTTAGAGATATGGGGAAATTCACTATGTATTTGGAGATATGGTGAAATTCACTATGTTTTTAGAGATATGGTGAAATTCACTATGTTTTTAGAGATATGGTGAAAATCGCTGTTTTTAGAGATATGGTGAATTTCACTATGTTTTTATAGATATGGTGTAATCCACTATGTTTTTAGAGACATGGTGAAATTCACTGTTTTTAGAGATATGGTGAAATCCACTATCTACATAGAGATATGGTGAAATCCACTATGTATTTAGAGAAATGATGAAATCCACTATGTTTTTAGAGATATGGTGAAATTCTCTGTGTTTAGAGATATGGGGAAATTCACTATGTATTTAGAGATATGGTGAAATTCACTGTTTTTAGAGATATGGTGAAATTCACTGTTTTTAGAGATATGGTGAAATTCACTGTTTTTAGAGATATGGTGAAATTCACTATGTTTTTACAGATATGGTGAAATTCACTATGTTTTTAGAGATATGGTGAAATTCGCTGTTTTTACAGATATGGTGAAATTCACTGTTTTTAGAGATATGGTGAAATTCACTATGTTTTTACAGATATGGTGAAATTCACTGTTTTTAGAGATATGGTGAAATTCGCTGTTTTTAATAGATATGGTGAAATTCACTGTTTTTTATAGATATGGTGAAATTTACTATGTACATAGAGAAATGGTGAAATCCACTATGTACATAGAGATATGGTGAAATCCACTATGTATTTAGAGATATTGTGAAATCCACTATGTACATAGAGATATGGGGAAATTCTCTGTGTTTAGAGATATGGGGAAATTCACTATGTTTTTACAGATATGGTGAAATTCACTATGTTTTTAGAGATATGGTGAAATTCACTGTTTTTAGAGATATGGTGAAATTAACTTTGTTTTTACAGATATGGTGAAATGCACTATGTTTTTAGAGATATGGTGAAATGCACTATGTTTTTAGAGATATGGTGAAATTCACTAAGTTTAGAGATATGGTGAAATTCACTGTTTTTAGAGATATGGTGAAATTCACTATGTTTTTAGAGATATGGTGAAATTCACTATGTTTTTAGAGATATGGTGAAATTCGCTGTTTTTAGAGATATGGTGAAATTCACTGTTTTTAGATATATGGTGAAATCCACTATGTACATAGAGATATGGTGAAATCCCTTATGTATTTAGAGATATGGTGAAATTCACTATGTTTTTAGAGATATGGTGAAATTCTTTGTTTAGAGATATGGGGAAATTCACTATGTTTTTAGAGATATGGTGAAATTCACTATGTTTTTATAGATATGGTGAAATCCACTGTTTTTAGAGATATGGTGAAATTCACTGTTTTTTATAGATATGGTGAAATTCTCTGTGTTTAGAGATATGGTGAAATTCACTGTTTTTAGAGATATGGTGAAATCCACTATGTGCATTGTAACTGTCCCAGATGCTTTGAGCTGATAGGTTACAAAAGAAAAAGGGGGATCATGTTTGCGAAAGGTCCATGGAAGGACATGACGTATTTCAAGAATCAAGACACTAAAATAATGAAAAAAAACGCCAAAAGATGAGAAACTCTTTCCAGACATGTAATGGTACATAGACGATATTTACACAAGTTAAAGTTAAACAATAACACCAGTCAAACATATGTCCTAAATAGCAACTGTAGGCGATCATAAGATGATTCTGGTAAATGAAGAGGAGGTAGTAGTAGGTTCACGGTAAAGTCAAAAGTCAATTTCCTCAGACTTGTCTGCGGTTTAGTAAGAGTTCATACAGATGTCCTTCCTATAGAAAAGTTCTTCATTTCTTGGTTAATGGCATTACTGCCTCAAAAAGGGAATCCAGGAACTAGGTCCTCTGTTAAATAATCCAGGAGGAAGCCCAAAAATCCTCTACAAGAAAACAAATACAACAGATCACCTCCTCATCCATAAACAAACAAACAAACAAAACAATCTACATACATAAAACAGGTCTACAACTAAATTAAAGATATTCAAAGATCTAAACGAGAAATAACATTACTTACATTTGGGCAGCAAACAAATGGTTTCCCAAACCAGGATTTTCAAATACCTCAGCCAACAGCATGTGGCAAATCACACAGGATATCATTCTTCAGCTACTTCCTCTTTTTATTATATACATGGAGTGCTACTAGTGACCCCTAGTGGCTAGGATGATCATAGCCCCCAGAAAAGATAATATCCCTTGTAACAAGGTGTGACTGTTACAGCATAGAGAAATGGTGAAATCCACTATGTATTTAGAGATATGGTGAAATTCGCTGTTTTTATAGATATGGTGAAATTCAGTTTTTTATAGATATGGTGAAATTCACTAAGTTTTTAGAGATATGGTGAAATTCACTGTTTTTAGAGATATGGTGAAATTCACTATGTTTTTATAGATATGGTGAAATTCACTATGTTTTTAGATATATGGTGAAATCCACTATGTACATAGAGATATGGTGAAATCCACTATGTATTTAGAGATATGGTGAAATTCACTATGTTTTTAGAGATATGGTGAAATTCTCTGTGTTTAGAGATATGGGGAAATTCACTGTTTTTAGAGATATGGTGAAATTCACTATGTTTTTAGAGATATGGTGAAATCCACTATGTACATAGAGATATGGTGAAATCCACTATGTTTTTAGATATATGGTGAAATCCACTATGTACATAGAGATATGGGGAAATTCACTATGTATTTAGAGATATGGTGAAATTCAATGTTTTTAGAGATATGGTGAAATTCACTATGTTTTTACAGATATGGTGAAATTCGCTGTTTTTATAGATATGGTGAAATTCACTGTTTTTTATAGATATGGTGAAATTCACTATGTTTTTAGAGATATGGTTAAATTCACTATGTTTTTATAGATATGGTGAAATCCACTATGTATTTAGAGATATGGTGAAATTCACTGTTTTTTATAGATATGGTGAAATTCACTATGTTTTTAGAGACATGGTGAAATTCACCATGTTTTTAGAGATATGGTGAAATTCACTGTTTTTAGAGATATGGTGAAATCCACTATGTACATAGAGATATGGGGAAATTCACTATGTATTTATAGATATGGTGAAATTCACTATGTTTTTAGAGATATGGTGAAATTCACTATGTTTTTAGAGATATGTTGAAATTCGCTGTTTTTAGAGATATGTTGAAATTCACTATGTTTTTAGATATATGTTGAAATCCACTATAAACATAGAGATATGGGGAAATTCACTGTTTTTAGAGATATGGTGAAATTCGCTGTTTTTATAGATATGGTAAAATTCACTGTTTTTTATAGATATGGTGAAATTCACTATGTTTTTAGAGATATGGTGAAATTCGCTGTTTTTATAGATATGGTGAAATTCACTATGTTTTTATAGATATGGTGAAATCCACTGTTTTTAGAGACATGGTGAAATTCACTTTGTTTTTAGAGATATGGTGAAATCCACTATGTACATAGAGATATGGTGAAATCCACTATGTATAAAGAGATGTGGTGAAATCCACTATGTTTTTAGAGATATGGTGAAATTCTCTGTGTTTAGAGATATGGGGAAATTCACTATGTATTTAGAGATATGGTGAAATTCACAGTTTTTAGAGATATGGTGAAATTCACTATGTTTTTACAGATATGGTGAAATTCACTATGTTTTTAGAGATATGGTGAAATTCGCTGTTTTTATAGATATGGTGAAATTCACTGTTTTTTTATAGAAATGGTGAAATCCACTATGTTTTTAGAGACATGGTGAAATTCACTGTTTTTAGAGATATGGTGAAATTCACTATGTTTTTAGAGATATGGTGAAATCCACTATGTACATAGAGAAATAGTGAAATCCACTATGTATTTAGAGATATGGTGAAATTCTCTGTTTTTAGCGATATGGTGAAATTCACTATGTTTTTATAGATATGGTGAAATCCACTATGTTTTTAGAGATATGGTGAAAATCGCTGTTTTTAAAGATATGGTGAAATTCACAGTTTTTTATAGATATGGTGAAATCCACTATGTTTTTAGAGATATGGTGAAATTCGCTGTTTTTATAGATATGGTGAAATTCACTATGTTTTTATAGATATGGTGAAATTCACTGTTTTTTATAGATATGGTGAAATCCACTATGTTTTTAGAGACATGGTGAAATTCACTATGTTTTTAGAGATATGGTGAAATTGACTATGTTTTTAGAGATATGGTGAAATCCACTATGTATAAAGAGATATGGTGAAATCCACTATGTTTTTAGAGATATGGTGATATTCTCTGTGTTTAGAGATATGGGGAAATTCACTATGTATTTAGAGATACGGTGAAATTCAGTTTTTAGAGATATGGTGAAATTCACTATGTTTTTACAGATATGGTGAAATTCACTATGTTTTTAGAGATATGGTGAAATTCAGTTTTTAGAGATATGGTGAAATTCACTATGTTTTTACAGATATGGTGAAATTCACTATGTTTTTAGAGATATGGTGAAATTCGCTGTTTTTATAGATATGGTGAAATTCACTGTTTCTTTATAGATATGGTGAAATCCACTATGTTTTTAGAGACATGGTGAAATTCACTGTTTTTAGAGATATGGTGAAATTCACTATGTTTTTAGAGATATGGTGAAATCCACTATGTACATAGAGAAATAGTGAAATCCACTATGTATTTAGAGATATGGTGAAATTCTCTGTTTTTAGAGATATGGTGAAATCCACTATGTACATAGAGATATGGGGAAATTCACTATGTATTTAGAGATATGGTGAAATCCACTATGTTTTTAGAGATATGGTGAAATTCTCTGTGTTTAGCGACATGGGGAAATTCACTGTTTTTAGAGATATGGTGAAATTCGCTGTTTTTATAGATATGGTGAAATTCACTGTTTTTTATAGATATGGTGAAATCCACTATGTTTTTAGAGACATGGTGAAATTCACCATGTTTTTAGAGATATGGTGAAATCCACTATGTACATAGAGATATGGGGAAATTCACTATGTATTTAGAGATATGGTGAAATCCACTATGTTTTTAGAGATATGGTGAAATTCTCTGTGTTTAGCGATATGGGGAAATTCACTGTTTTTAGAGATATGGTGAAATTCACTATATTTTTAGAGATAAGGTGAAATCCACTATGTACATAGAGAAATAGTGAAATCCACTATGTATTTAGAGATATGGTGAAATTCACTATGTTTTTAGAGATATGTTGAAATTCACTGTTTTTAGAGATATGGTGAAATCCACTATGTACATAGAGATATGGTGAAATCCACTATGTATTTAGAGAAATGATGAAATCCACTATGTTTTTAGAGATATGGTGAAATTCACTGTTTTTACAGATATGGTGAAATTCACTATGTTTTTAGAGATATGGTGAAATTCGCTGTTTTTATAGATATGGTGAAATTCACTGTTTTTAGAGATATGGTGAAATTCACTATGTTTTTACAGATATGGTGAAATTCACTATGTTTTTAGAGATATGGTGAAATTCGCTGTTTTTATAGATATGGTGAAATTCACTGTTTTTTATAGATATGGTGAAATCCACTATGTTTTTAGAGACATGGTGAAATTCACCATGTTTTTAGAGATATGGTGAAATTCACTGTTTTTAGAGATATGTTGAAATCCACTATGTACATAAAGATATGGGGAAATTCACTATGTATTTAGAGATATGGTGAAATCCACTATGTTTTTAGAGATATGGTGAAATTCTCTGTGTTTAGCGATATGGGGAAATTCACTGTTTTTAGAGATATGGTGAAATTCACTATGTTTTATAGATATGGTGAAATTCAATATGTTTTTATAGATATGGTGAAATTCTCTGTGTTTAGAGATATGGGGAAATTCACTATGTATTTGGAGATATGGTGAAATTCACTATGTTTTTAGAGATATGGTGAAATTCACTATATTTTTAGAGACATGGTGAAATTCACTGTTTTTAGAGATATGGTGAAACCCACTATGTACATAGAGATATGGTGAAATCCACTATGTATTTAGAGAAATGATGAAATCCACTATGTTTTTAGAGATATGGTGAAATTCTCTGTGTTTAGAGATATGGGGAAATTCACTATGTATTTATAGATATGTTGAAATCCACTATGTTTGTAGAGACATGGTGATTTCACCATGTTTTTAGAGATATGGTGAAATTCACTGTTTTTAGAGATATGGTGAAATCCACTATGTACATAGAGATATGGGGAAATTCACTATGTATTTAGAGATATGGTGAAATCCACTATGTTTTTAGAGATATGGTGAAATTCTCTGTGTTTAGCGATATGGGGAAATTCACTGTTTTTAGAGATATGGTGAAATTCACTATATTTTTAGAGAAGGTGAAATCCATTATGTACATAGAGAAATAGTGAAATCCACTATGTATTTAGAGATATGGTGAAATTCACTGTTTTTATAGATATGGTGAAATCCACTGTTTTTAGAGACATGTTGAAATTCACTATGTTTTTATAGTTATGGTGAAATTCACTGTTTTTAGAGATATGGTGAAATTCACTGTTTTTAGAGATATGGTGAAATTCACTGTTTTTTATAGATATGGCTAAATTCACTATGTTTTTAGAGATATGGTGAAATTCACTATGTTTTTAGAGATATGGTGAAATTCGCTGTTTTTAGAGATATGTTGAAATTCACTATGTTTTTAGATATATGGTGAAATCCACTATAAACAGAGATATGGGGAAATTCACTGTTTTTAGAGATATGGTGAAATTCGCTGTTTTTATAGATATGGTAAAATTCACTGTTTTTTATAGATATGGTGAAATTCACTATGTTTTTAGAGATATGGTGAAATTCGCTGTTTTTAGAGATATGGTGAAATTCACTATGTTTTTATAGATATGGTGAAATCCACTATGTTTTTAGAGATATGGTGAAATTCTCTGTGTTTAGAGATATGGGGAAATTCACTGTTTTTAGAGATATGGTGAAATTCACTATGTTTTATAGATATGGTGAAATTCAATATGTTTTTATAGATATGGTGAAATTCTGTGTTTAGAGATATGGGGAAATTCACTATGTATTTGGAGATATGGTGAAATTCACTATGTTTTTAGAGATATGGTGAAATTCACTATATTTTTAGAGACATGGTGAAATTCACTGTTTTTAGAGATATGGTGAAACCCACTATGTACATAGAGATATGGTGAAATCCACTATGTATTTAGAGAAATGATGAAATCCACTATGTTTTTAGAGATATGGTGAAATTCTCTGTGTTTAGAGATATGGGGAAATTCACTATGTATTTATAGATATGGTGAAATCCACTATGTTTTTAGAGACATGGTGATTTCACCATGTTTTTAGAGATATGGTGAAATTCACTGTTTTTAGAGATATGGTGAAATCCACTATGTACATAGAGATATGGGGAAATTCACTGTTTTTAGAGACATGTTGAAATTCACTATGTTTTTATAGTTATGGTGAAATTCACTGTTTTTAGAGATATGGTGAAATTCACTGTTTTTAGAGATATGGTGAAATTCACTGTTTTTTATAGATATGGTGAAATTCACTATGTTTTTAGAGATATGGTGAAATTCACTATGTTTTTAGAGATATGGTGAAATTCATCGTTTTTAGAGATATGTTGAAATTCACTATGTTTTTAGATATATGGTGAAATCCACTATAAACAGAGATATGGGGAAATTCACTGTTTTTAGAGATATGGTGAAATTCGCTGTTTTTATAGATATGGTAAAATTCACTGTTTTTTATAGATATGGTGAAATTCACTATGTTTTTAGAGATATGGTGAAATTCGCTGTTTTTAGAGATATGGTGAAATTCACTATGTTTTTATAGATATGGTGAAATCCACTATGTTTTTAGAGATATGGTGAAATTCACTATGTTTTTAGAGATATGGTTAAATTCACTATGTTTTTATAGATATGGTGAAATCCACTATGTATTTAGAGATATGGTGAAATCCACTGTTTTTAGAGATATGGTGAAATTCGCTGTTTTTATAGATATGGTGAAATTCACTATGTTTTTATAGATATGGTGAAATCCACTATGTACATAGAGATATGGTGAAATCCACTATGTATTTAGAGATATGGGGAAATTCACTATGTTTTTAGAGATATGGTGAAATTCACTATGTTTTTAGAGATATGGTGAAATTCGCTGTTTTTATAGATATGGTGAAATTCACTGTTTTTTATAGATATGGTGAAATCCACTATGTTTTTAGAGACATGGTGAAATTCACCATGTTTTTAGAGATATGGTGAAATTCACTGTTTTTAGAGATATGGTGAAATCCACTATGTACATAGAGATATGGGGAAATTCACTATGTATTTAGAGATATGGTGAAATCCACTGTTTTTAGAGATATGGTGAAATTCTCTGTGTTTAGCGATATGGGGAAATTCACTGTTTTTAGAGATATGGTGAAATTCACTATGTTTTTAGAGATATGGTGAAAATCGCTGTTTTTATAGATATGGTGAAATTCACTGTTTTTATAGATATGGTGAAATTCGCTGTTTTTATAGATATGGTGAAATTCACTGTTTTTTATAGATATGGTGAAATCCACTATGTTTTTAGAGACATGGTGAAATTCACCATGTTTTTAGAGATATGGTGAAATTCACTGTTTTTTATAGATATGGTGAAATCCACTATGTTTTTAGAGACATGGTGAAATTCACCATGTTTTTAGAGATATGGTGAAATTCACTGTTTTTAGAGATATGGTGAAATCCACTATGTACATAGAGATATGGGGAAATTCACTATGTATTTAGAGATATGGTGAAATCCACTATGTTTTTAGAGATATGGTGAAATTCTCTGTGTTTAGCGATATGGGGAAATTCACTGTTTTTAGAGATATGGTGAAATTCACTATATTTTTAGAGATAAGGTGAAATCCACTATGTACATAGAGAAATAGTGAAATCCACTATGTATTTAGAGATATGGTGAAATTCACTGTTTTTATAGATATGGTGAAATCCACTGTTTTTAGAGACATGGTGAAATTCACTGTTTTTAGAGATATGGTGAAATTCACTGTTTTTAGAGATATGGTGAAATTCACTGTTTTTTAAAGATATGGTGAAATTCACTATGTTTTTAGAGATATGGTGAAATTCACTATGTTTTTAGAGATATGGTGAAATTCACTGTTTTTAGAGATATGGTGAAATCCACTATGTACATAGAGATATGGTGAAATCCACTATGTATTTAGAGAAATGATGAAATCTACTATGTTTTTAGAGACATGGTGAAATTCTCTGTGTTTAGAGATATGGGGAAATTCACTATGTATTTAGAGATATGGTGAAATTCACTGTTTTTAGAGATATGGTGAAATTCACTGTTTTTAGAGATATGTTGAAATTCACTATGTTTTTACAGATATGGTGAAATTCACTGTTTTTAGAGATATGGTGAAATTCGCTGTTTTTATAGATATGGTGAAATTCACTGTTTTTTATAGATATGGTGAAATCCACTATGTTTTTAGAGACATGGTGAAATTCACCATGTTTTTAGAGATATGGTGAAATTCACTGCTTTTAGAGATATGTTGAAATCCACTATGTACATAGAGATATGGGGAAATTCACTATGTATTTAGAGATATGGTGAAATCCACTATGTTTTTAGAGATATGGTGAAATTCTCTGTGTTTAGCGATATGGGGAAATTCACTGTTTTTAGAGATATGGTGAGATTCACTATATTTTTAGAGATAAGGTGAAATCCACTATGTACATAGAGAAATAGTGAAATCCACTATGTATTTAGAGATATGGTGAAATTCACTGTTTTTATAGATATGGTGAAATCCACTGTTTTTAGAGACATGGTGAAATTCACTATGTTTTTATAGTTATGGTGAAATTCACTGTTTTTAGAGATATGGTGAAATTCACTGTTTTTAGAGATATGGTGAAATTCACTGTTTTTTATAGATATGGTGAAATTCACTATGTTTTTAGAGATATGGTGAAATTCACTATGTTTTTAGAGATATGGTGAAATTCACTGTTTTTAGAGATATGTTGAAATTCACTATGTTTTTAGATATATGTTGAAATCCACTATAAACATAGAGATATGGGGAAATTCACTGTTTTTAGAGATATGGTGAAATTCGTTGTTTTTATAGATATGGTAAAATTCACTGTTTTTATAGATATGGTAAAATTCACTGTTTTTTATAGATATGGTGAAATTCACTATGTTTTTAGAGATATGGTGAAATTCGCTGTTTTTATAGATATGGTGAAATTCACTATGTTTTTATAGATATGGTGAAATCCACTGTTTTTAGAGACATGGTGAAATTCACTATGTTTTTAGAGATATGGTGAAATTCACTATGTTTTTAGAGATATGGTGAAATCCACTATGTACATAGAGATATGGTGAAATCCACTATGTATAAAGAGATGTGGTGAAATCCACTATGTATAAAGAGATATGGTGAAATTCACTGTTTTTTACAGATATGGTGAAATCCACTATGTTTTTAGAGACATGGTGAAATTCACTGTTTTAGAGATATGGTGAAATTCACTATGTTTTTAGAGATATGGTGAAATCCACTATGTTTTTAGAGACATGGTGAAATTCACTGTTTTTAGAGATATGGTGAAATTCACTGTTTTTAGAGATATGGTGAAATCCACTATGTTTTTAGAGATATGGTGAAATCCACTATGTAAATAGAGATATGGGGAAATTCACTATGTATTTAGAGATATGGTGAAATTCACTGTTTTTAAAGATACGGTGAAATTCACTATGTTTTTAGAGATATGGTGAAATTCACTGTTTTTATAGATATGGTGAAATTCACTATGTTTTTAGAGATATGGTGAAATCCACTATGTACATAGAGATATGGGGAAATTCACTATGTATTTAGAGATATGGTGAAATCCACTATGTTTTTAGAGATATGGTGAAATTCACTATGTTTTTAGAGATATGGTGAAATTCGCTGTTTTTAGAGATATGGTGAAATTCACTGTTTTTAGAGATATGGTGAAATTCACTAAGTTTTTAGAGATATGGTGAAATTCGCTGTTTTTATAGATATGGTGAAATTCACAGTTTTTTATAGATATGGTGAAATTCACTGTTTTTAGAGATATGGTGAAATTCACTATGTTTTTAGAGATATGGTGAAATTCACTATGTTTTTATAGATATGGTGAAATCCACTATGTTTTTAGAGACATGGTGAAATTCACTATGTTTTTAGAGATATGGTGAAATTCACTATGTACATAGAGATATGGTGAAATCCACTATGTATTTAGAGAAATGATGAAATCCACTATGTATTTAGAGATATGGGGAAATTCACTATGTTTTTAGAGATATGGTGAAATTCACTATGTTTTTAGAGATATGGTGAAATTCACTGTTTTTAGAGATATGGTGAAATTCGCTGTTTTTATAGATATGGTGAAATTCACTGTTTTTTATAGATATGGTGAAATCCACTATGTTTTTAGAGACATGGTGAAATTCACCATGTTTTTAGAGATATGGTGAAATTCACTGTTTTTAGAGATATGGTGAAATCCACTATGTACATAGAGATATGGGGAAATTCACTATGTATTTAGAGATATGGTGAAATCCACTATGTTTTTAGAGATATGGTGAAATTCTCTGTGTTTAGCGATATGGGGAAATTCACTGTTTTTAGAGATATGGTGAAATTCACTATATTTTTAGAGATAAGGTGAAATCCACTATGTACATAGAGAAATAGTGAAATCCACTATGTATTTAGAGATATGGTGAAATTCACTGTTTTTATAGATATGGTGAAATCCACTGTTTTTAGAGACATGGTGAAATTCACTGTTTTTAGAGATATGGTGAAATTCACTGTTTTTAGAGATATGGTGAAATTCACTGTTTTTTAAAGATATGGTGAAATTCACTATGTTTTTAGAGATATGGTGAAATTCACTATGTTTTTAGAGATATGGTGAAATTCACTGTTTTTAGAGATATGGTGAAATCCACTATGTACATAGAGATATGGTGAAATCCACTATGTATTTAGAGAAATGATGAAATCTACTATGTTTTTAGAGACATGGTGAAATTCTCTGTGTTTAGAGATATGGGGAAATTCACTATGTATTTAGAGATATGGTGAAATTCACTGTTTTTAGAGATATGGTGAAATTCACTGTTTTTAGAGATATGTTGAAATTCACTATGTTTTTACAGATATGGTGAAATTCACTGTTTTTAGAGATATGGTGAAATTCGCTGTTTTTATAGATATGGTGAAATTCACTGTTTTTTATAGATATGGTGAAATCCACTATGTTTTTAGAGACATGGTGAAATTCACCATGTTTTTAGAGATATGGTGAAATTCACTGCTTTTAGAGATATGTTGAAATCCACTATGTACATAGAGATATGGGGAAATTCACTATGTATTTAGAGATATGGTGAAATCCACTATGTTTTTAGAGATATGGTGAAATTCTCTGTGTTTAGCGATATGGGGAAATTCACTGTTTTTAGAGATATGGTGAGATTCACTATATTTTTAGAGATAAGGTGAAATCCACTATGTACATAGAGAAATAGTGAAATCCACTATGTATTTAGAGATATGGTGAAATTCACTGTTTTTATAGATATGGTGAAATCCACTGTTTTTAGAGACATGGTGAAATTCACTATGTTTTTATAGTTATGGTGAAATTCACTGTTTTTAGAGATATGGTGAAATTCACTGTTTTTAGAGATATGGTGAAATTCACTGTTTTTTATAGATATGGTGAAATTCACTATGTTTTTAGAGATATGGTGAAATTCACTATGTTTTTAGAGATATGGTGAAATTCACTGTTTTTAGAGATATGTTGAAATTCACTATGTTTTTAGATATATGTTGAAATCCACTATAAACATAGAGATATGGGGAAATTCACTGTTTTTAGAGATATGGTGAAATTCGTTGTTTTTATAGATATGGTAAAATTCACTGTTTTTATAGATATGGTAAAATTCACTGTTTTTTATAGATATGGTGAAATTCACTATGTTTTTAGAGATATGGTGAAATTCGCTGTTTTTATAGATATGGTGAAATTCACTATGTTTTTATAGATATGGTGAAATCCACTGTTTTTAGAGACATGGTGAAATTCACTATGTTTTTAGAGATATGGTGAAATTCACTATGTTTTTAGAGATATGGTGAAATCCACTATGTACATAGAGATATGGTGAAATCCACTATGTATAAAGAGATGTGGTGAAATCCACTATGTATAAAGAGATATGGTGAAATTCACTGTTTTTTACAGATATGGTGAAATCCACTATGTTTTTAGAGACATGGTGAAATTCACTGTTTTAGAGATATGGTGAAATTCACTATGTTTTTAGAGATATGGTGAAATCCACTATGTTTTTAGAGACATGGTGAAATTCACTGTTTTTAGAGATATGGTGAAATTCACTGTTTTTAGAGATATGGTGAAATCCACTATGTTTTTAGAGATATGGTGAAATCCACTATGTAAATAGAGATATGGGGAAATTCACTATGTATTTAGAGATATGGTGAAATTCACTGTTTTTAAAGATACGGTGAAATTCACTATGTTTTTAGAGATATGGTGAAATTCACTGTTTTTATAGATATGGTGAAATTCACTATGTTTTTAGAGATATGGTGAAATCCACTATGTACATAGAGATATGGGGAAATTCACTATGTATTTAGAGATATGGTGAAATCCACTATGTTTTTAGAGATATGGTGAAATTCACTATGTTTTTAGAGATATGGTGAAATTCGCTGTTTTTAGAGATATGGTGAAATTCACTGTTTTTAGAGATATGGTGAAATTCACTAAGTTTTTAGAGATATGGTGAAATTCGCTGTTTTTATAGATATGGTGAAATTCACAGTTTTTTATAGATATGGTGAAATTCACTGTTTTTAGAGATATGGTGAAATTCACTATGTTTTTAGAGATATGGTGAAATTCACTATGTTTTTATAGATATGGTGAAATCCACTATGTTTTTAGAGACATGGTGAAATTCACTATGTTTTTAGAGATATGGTGAAATTCACTATGTACATAGAGATATGGTGAAATCCACTATGTATTTAGAGAAATGATGAAATCCACTATGTTTTTAGAGATATGGTGAAATTCACTGTTTTTACAGATATGGTGAAATTCACTATGTTTTTAGAGATATGGTGAAATTCGCTGTTTTTATAGATATGGTGAAATTCACTGTTTTTAGAGATATGGTGAAATTCACTATGTTTTTACAGATATGGTGAAATTCACTATGTTTTTAGAGATATGGTGAAATTCGCTGTTTTTATAGATATGGTGAAATTCACTGTTTTTTATAGATATGGTGAAATCCACTATGTTTTTAGAGACATGGTGAAATTCACCATGTTTTTAGAGATATGGTGAAATTCACTGTTTTTAGAGATATGGTGAAATCCACTATGTTTTTAGAGATATGGTGAAATTCTCTGTGTTTAGCGATATGGGGAAATTCACTGTTTTTAGAGATATGGGGAAATTCACTGTTTTTAGAGATATGGTGAAATTCACTATGTTTTATAGATATGGTGAAATTCAATATGTTTTTAGAGACATGGTGAAATTCCCCATGTTTTTAGAGATATGGTGAAATTCACTGCTTTTAGAGATATGTTGAAATCCACTATGTACATAGAGATATGGGGAAATTCACTATGTATTTAGAGATATGGTGAAATCCACTATGTTTTTAGAGATATGGTTAAATTCTCTGTGTTTAGCGATATGGGGAAATTCACTGTTTTTAGAGACATGGTGAAATTCACTATGTTTTTATAGTTATGGTGAAATCCACTATGTACATAGAGAAATAGTGAAATCCACTATGTATTTAGAGATATGGTGAAATTCAATGTTTTTATAGATATGGTGAAATCCACTGTTTTTAGAGACATGGTGAAATTCACTATGTTTTTATAGTTATGGTGAAATTCACTGTTTTTAGAGATATGGTGAAATTCACTGTTTTTAGAGATATGGTGAAATTCACTGTTTTTTATAGATATGGTGAAATTCACTATGTTTTTAGAGATATGGTGAAATTCACTATGTTTTTAGAGATATGATGAAATTCACTGTTTTTAGAGATATGTTGAAATTCACTATGTTTTTAGATATATGTTGAAATCCACTATAAACATAGAGATATGGGGAAATTCACTGTTTTTAGAGATATGGTGAAATTCGCTGTTTTTATAGATATGGTAAAATTCACTGTTTTTATAGATATGGTAAAATTCACTGTTTTTTATAGATATGGTGAAATTCACTATGTTTTTAGAGATATGGTGAAATTCGCTGTTTTTATAGATATGGTGAAATTCACTATGTTTTTAGAGATATGGTGAAATCCACTATGTTTTTAGAGACATGGTGAAATTCACTGTTTTTAGAGATATGGTGAAATTCACTGTTTTAGAGATATGGTGAAATTCACTATGTTTTTAGAGATATGGTGAAATCCACTGTTTTTAGAGACAAGGTGAAATTCACTGTTTTTAGAGATATGGTGAAATTCACTGTTTTTAGAGATATGGTGAAATCCACTATGTTTTTAGAGATATGGTGAAATCCACTATGTAAATAGAGATATGGTGAAA
Organism: Thymallus thymallus; assembly: GCA_023634145.1. Taxonomy (NCBI): domain Eukaryota; kingdom Metazoa; phylum Chordata; class Actinopteri; order Salmoniformes; family Salmonidae; genus Thymallus; species Thymallus thymallus. Next base: position 2,044,399 of record CM042386.1, on the reverse strand, counting down.
TTCACTGATTTTATAGATATGGTGAAATCCACTGTTTTTAGAGACATGGTGAAATTCACTATGTTTTTAGAGATATGGTGAAATCCACTATGTACATAGAGATATGGGGAAATTCACTATGTATTTAGAGATATGGTGAAATCCACTATGTTTTTAGAGATATGGTGAAATTCACTATTTTTTAGAGATATGGTGAAATTCGCTGTTTTTAGAGATATGGTGAAATTCACTAAGTTTTTAGAGATATGGTGAAATTCGCTGTTTTTATAGATATGGTGAAATTCACAGTTTTTTATAGATATGGTGAAATTCACTGTTTTTAGAGATATGGTGAAATTCACTATGTTTTTATAGATATGGTGAAATCCACTATGTTTTTAGAGACATGGTGAAATTCACTATGTTTTTAGAGATATGGTGAAATTCACTATGTACATAGAGATATGGTGAAATCCACTATGTATTTAGAGAAATGATGAAATCCACTATGTTTTTAGAGATATGGTGAAATTCACTGTTTTTACAGATATGGTGTAATTCACTATGTTTTTAGAGATATGGTGAAATTCGCTGTTTTTATAGATATGGTGAAATTCACTGTTTTTAGAGATATGGTGAAATTCACTATGTTTTTACAGATATGGTGAAATTCACTATGTTTTTAGAGATATGGTGAAATTCGCTGTTTTTATAGATATGGTGAAATTCACTGTTTTTTATAGATATGGTGAAATCCACTATGTTTTTAGAGACATGGTGAAATTCACCATGTTTTTAGAGATATGGTGAAATTCACTGTTTTTAGAGATATGTTGAAATCCACTATGTACATAAAGATATGGGGAAATTCACTATGTATTTAGAGATATGGTGAAATCCACTATGTTTTTAGAGATATGGTGAAATTCTCTGTGTTTAGCGATATGGGGAAATTCACTGTTTTTAGAGATATGGTGAAATTCACTATGTTTTATAGATATGGTGAAATTCAATATGTTTTTATAGATATGGTGAAATTCTCTGTGTTTAGAGATATGGGGAAATTCACTATGTATTTGGAGATATGGTGAAATTCACTATGTTTTTAGAGATATGGTGAAATTCACTATATTTTTAGAGATATGGTGAAAATCGCTGTTTTTATAGATATGGTGAAATTCACTATGTTTTTATAGATATGGTGAAATCCACTATGTTTTTAGAGACATGGTGAAATTCACTGTTTTTAGAGATATGGTGAAACCCACTATGTACATAGAGATATGGTGAAATCCACTATGTATTTAGAGAAATTATGAAATCCACTATGTTTTTAGAGATATGGTGAAATTCTCTGTGTTTAGAGATATGGGGAAATTCACTATGTATTTAGAGATATGGTGAAATTCACTGTTTTTAGAGATATGGTGAAATTCACTGTTTTTAGAGATATGGTGAAATTCACTATGTTTTTAGAGATATGGTGAAATTCACTGTTTTTAGAGATATGGTGAAATCCACTATGTTTTTAGAGATATGGTGAAATCCACTATGTACATAGAGATATGGGGAAATTCACTATGTATTTAGAGATATGGTGAAATCCACTATGTTTTTAGAGATATGGTGAAATTCACTATGTTTTTAGAGATATGGTGAAATTCACTATGTTTTTAGAGATATGGTGAAATTCGCTGTTTTTAGAGATATGGTGAAATTCACTGTTTTTAGAGATATGGTGAAATTCACTAAGTTTTTAGAGATATGGTGAAATTCGCTGTTTTTATAGATATGGTGAAATTCACAGTTTTTTATAGATATGGTGAAATTCACTGTTTTTAGAGATATGGTGAAATTCACTATGTTTTTATAGATATGGTGAAATCCACTATGTTTTTAGAGACATGGTGAAATTCACTATGTTTTTAGAGATATGGTGAAATTCACTATGTACATAGAGATATGGTGAAATCCACTATGTATTTAGAGAAATGATGAAATCCACTATGTTTTTAGAGATATGGTGAAATTCACTGTTTTTACAGATATGGTGAAATTCACTATGTTTTTAGAGATATGGTGAAATTCGCTGTTTTTATAGATATGGTGAAATTCACTGTTTTTAGAGATATGGTGAAATTCACTATGTTTTTACAGATATGGTGAAATTCACTATGTTTTTAGAGATATGGTGAAATTCGCTGTTTTTATAGATATGGTGAAATTCACTGTTTTTTATAGATATGGTGAAATCCACTATGTTTTTAGAGACATGGTGAAATTCACCATGTTTTTAGAGATATGGTGAAATTCACTGTTTTTAGAGATATGGTGAAATCCACTATGTTTTTAGAGATATGGTGAAATTCTCTGTGTTTAGCGATATGGGGAAATTCACTGTTTTTAGAGATATGGTGAAATTCACTATGTTTTATAGATATGGTGAAATTCAATATGTTTTTAGAGATATGGTGAAATTCACTGCTTTTAGAGATATGTTGAAATCCACTATGTACATAGAGATATGGGGAAATTCACTATGTATTTAGAGATATGGTGAAATCCACTATGTTTTTAGAGATATGGTGAAATTCTCTGTGTTTAGCGATATGGGGAAATTCACTGTTTTTAGAGATATGGTGAGATTCACTATATTTTTAGAGATAAGGTGAAATCCACTATGTACATAGAGAAATAGTGAAATCCACTATGTATTTAGAGATATGGTGAAATTCACTGTTTTTAGAGATATGGTGAAATCCACTGTTTTTAGAGACATGGTGAAATTCACTGTTTTTATAGTTATGGTGAAATTCACTGTTTTTAGAGATATGGTGAAATTCACTGTTTTTAGAGATATGGTGAAATTCACTGTTTTTTATAGATATGGTGAAATTCACTATGTTTTTAGAGATATGGTGAAATTCACTATGTTTTTAGAGATATGGTGAAATTCACTGTTTTTAGAGATATGTTGAAATTCACTATGTTTTTAGATATATGTTGAAATCCACTATAAACATAGAGATATGGGGAAATTCACTGTTTTTAGAGATATGGTGAAATTCGCTGTTTTTATAGATATGGTAAAATTCACTGTTTTTATAGATATGGTAAAATTCACTGTTTTTTATAGATATGGTGAAATTCACTATGTTTTTAGAGATATGGTGAAATTCGCTGTTTTTATAGATATGGTGAAATTCACTATGTTTTTATAGATATGGTGAAATCCACTGTTTTTAGAGACATGGTGAAATTCACTATGTTTTTAGAGATATGGTGAAATTCTCTGTGTTTAGAGATATGGGGAAATTCACTATGTATTTAGAGATATGGTGAAATTCACAGTTTTTAGAGATATGGTGAAATTCACTATGTTTTTACAGAAATGGTGAAATTCACTATGTTTTTAGAGATATGGTGAAATTCGCTGTTTTTATAGATATGGTGAAATTCACTGTTTTTTATAGATATGGTGAAATCCACTATGTTTTTAGAGACATGGTGAAATTCACTTTTTTAGAGATATGGTGAAATTCACTATGTTTTTAGAGATATGGTGAAATCCACTATGTTTTTAGAGACATGGTGAAATTCACTGTTTTTAGAGATATGGTGAAATTCACTGTTTTAGAGATATGGTGAAATTCACTATGTTTTTAGAGATATGGTGAAATCCACTATGTTTTTAGAGACATGGTGAAATTCACTGTTTTTAGAGATATGGTGAAATCCACTATGTTTTTAGAGATATGGTGAAATCCACTATGTAAATAGAGATATGGGGAAATTCACTATGTATTTAGAGATATGGTGAAATTCACTGTTTTTAGAGATACGGTGAAATTCACTATGTTTTTAGAGATATGGTGAAATTCACTGTTTTTATAGATATGGTGAAATCCACTGTTTTTAGAGACATGGTGAAATTCACTATGTTTTTAGAGATATGGTGAAATCCACTATGTACATAGAGATATGGGGAAATTCACTATGTATTTAGAGATATGGTGAAATCCACTATGTTTTTAGAGATATGGTGAAATTCACTATGTTTTTAGAGATATGGTGAAATTCGCTGTTTTTAGAGATATGGTGAAATTCACTGTTTTTAGAGATATGGTGAAATTCACTAAGTTTTTAGAGATATGGTGAAATTCGCTGTTTTTATAGATATGGTGAAATTCACAGTTTTTTATAGATATGGTGAAATTCACTGTTTTTAGAGATATGGTGAAATTCACTATGTTTTTATAGATATGGTGAAATCCACTATGTTTTTAGAGACATGGTGAAATTCACTATGTTTTTAGAGATATGGTGAAATTCACTATGTACATAGAGATATGGTGAAATCCACTATGTATTTAGAGAAATGATGAAATCCACTATGTTTTTAGAGATATGGTGAAATTCACTGTTTTTACAGATATGGTGTAATTCACTATGTTTTTAGAGATATGGTGAAATTCGCTGTTTTTATAGATATGGTGAAATTCACTGTTTTTAGAGATATGGTGAAATTCACTATGTTTTTACAGATATGGTGAAATTCACTATGTTTTTAGAGATATGGTGTAATTCGCTGTTTTTATAGATATGGTGAAATTCACAGTTTTTTATAGATATGGTGAAATCCACTATGTTTTTAGAGACATGGTGAAATTCACCATGTTTTTAGAGATATGGTGAAATTCACTGTTTTTAGAGATATGTTGAAATCCACTATGTACATAAAGATATGGGGAAATTCACTATGTATTTAGAGATATGGTGAAATCCACTATGTTTTTAGAGATATGGTGAAATTCTCTGTGTTTAGCGATATGGGGAAATTCACTGTTTTTAGAGATATGGTGAAATTCACTATGTTTTATAGATATGGTGAAATTCAATATGTTTTTATAGATATGGTGAAATTCTCTGTGTTTAGAGATATGGGGAAATTCACTATGTATTTGGAGATATGGTGAAATTCACTATGTTTTTAGAGATATGGTGAAATTCACTATATGTTTAGAGATATGGTGAAAATCGCTGTTTTTATAGATATGGTGAAATTCACTATGTTTTTATAGATATGGTGAAATCCACTATGTTTTTAGAGACATGGTGAAATTCACTGTTTTTAGAGATATGGTGAAACCCACTATGTACATAGAGATATGGTGAAATCCACTATGTATTTAGAGAAATGATGAAATCCACTATGTTTTTAGAGATATGGTGAAATTCTCTGTGTTTAGAGATATGGGGAAATTCACTATGTATTTAGAGATATGGTGAAATTCACTGTTTTTAGAGATATGGTGAAATTCACTGTTTTTAGAGATATGGTGAAATTCACTATGTTTTTACAGATATGGTGAAATTCACTATGTTTTTAGAGATATGGTGAAATTCGCTGTTTTTATAGATATGGTGAAATTCACTGTTTTTTATAGATATGGTGAAATCCACTATGTTTTTAGAGATATGGTGAAATCCACTATGTACATAGAGATATGGGGAAATTCACTATGTATTTAGAGATATGGTGAAATCCACTATGTTTTTAGAGATATGGTGAAATTCTCTGTGTTTAGCGATATGGGGAAATTCACTGTTTTTAGAGATATGGTGAAATTCACTATATTTTTAGAGATAAGGTGAAATCCATTATGTACATAGAGAAATAGTGAAATCCACTATGTATTTAGAGATATGGTGAAATTCACTATTTTTATAGATATGGTGAAATCCACTGTTTTTAGAGACATGTTGAAATTCACTATGTTTTTATAGTTATGGTGAAATTCACTGTTTTTTGAGATATGGTGAAATTCACTATGTTTTTAGAGATATGGTGAAATTCACTATGATTTTAGAGATATGGTGAAATTCGCTGTTTTTAGAGATATGTTGAAATTCACTATGTTTTTAGATATATGGTGAAATCCACTATAAACATAGAGATATGGGGAAATTCACTGTTTTTAGAGATATGGTGAAATTCGCTGTTTTTATAGATATGGTAAAATTCACTGTTTTTTATAGATATGGTGAAATTCACTATGTTTTTAGAGATATGGTGAAATTCGCTGTTTTTAGAGATATGGTGAAATTCACTATGTTTTTATAGATATGGTGAAATCCACTATGTTTTTAGAGATATGGTGAAATTCTCTGTGTTTAGAGATATGGGGAAATTCACTATGTATTTGGAGATATGGTGAAATTCACTATGTTTTTAGAGATATGGTGAAATTCACTATGTTTTTAGAGATATGGTGAAAATCGCTGTTTTTATAGATATGGTGAAATTCACTGTTTTTATAGATATGGTGAAATCCACTATGTACATAGAGATATGGTGAAATCCACTATGTATTTAGAGATATGGGGAAATTCACTATGTTTTTAGAGATATGGTGAAATTCTCTGTGTTTAGCGATATGGGGAAATTCACTGTTTTTAGAGATATGGTGAAATTCACTATGTTTTATAGATATGGTGAAATTCAATATGTTTTTATAGATATGGTGAAATTCTCTGTGTTTAGAGATATGGGGAAATTCACTATGTATTTGGAGATATGGTGAAATTCACTATGTTTTTAGAGATATGGTGAAATTCACTATATTGTTAGAGATATGGTGAAAATCGCTGTTTTTATAGATATGGTGAAATTCACTATGTTTTTATAGATATGGTGAAATCCACTATGTTTTTAGAGACATGGTGAAATTCACTGTTTTTAGAGATATGGTGAAACCCACTATGTACATAGAGATATGGTTAAATCCACTATGTATTTAGAGAAATGATGAAATCCACTATGTTTTTAGAGATATGGTGAAATTCTCTGTGTTTAGAGATATGGGGAAATTCACTATGTATTTAGAGATATGGTGAAATTCACTGTTTTTAGAGAAATGGTGAAATTCACTATGTTTTTACAGATATGGTGAAATTCATTATGTTTTTAGAGATATGGTGAAATTCGCTGTTTTTATAGATATGGTGAAATTCACTGTTTTTTATAGATATGGTGAAATCCACTATGTTTTTAGAGATATGGTGAAATCCACTATGTACATAGAGATATGGGGAAATTCACTATGTATTTAGAGATATGGTGAAATCCACTATGTTTTTAGAGATATGGTGAAATTCTCTGTGTTTAGCGATATGGGGAAATTCACTGTTTTTAGAGATAAGGTGAAATCCATTATGTACATAGAGAAATAGTGAAATCCACTATGTATTTAGAGATATGGTGAAATTCACTGTTTTTATAGATATGGTGAAATCCACTGTTTTTAGAGACATGTTGAAATCCACTATGTTTTTATAGTTATGGTGAAATTCACTGTTTTTAGAGATATGGTGAAATTCAATATGTTTTTATAGATATGGTGTAGAGATATGGGGAAATTCACTATGTATTTGGAGATATGGTGAAATTCACTATGTTTTTAGAGATATGGTGAAATTCACTATATTGTTAGAGATATGGTGAAAATCGCTGTTTTTATAGATATGGTGAAATTCACTATGTTTTTATAGATATGGTGAAATCCACTATGTTTTTAGAGACATGGTGAAATTCACTGTTTTTAGAGATATGGTGAAACCCACTATGTACATAGAGATATGGTTAAATCCACTATGTATTTAGAGAAATGATGAAATCCACTATGTTTTTAGAGATATGGTGAAATTCTCTGTGTTTAGAGATATGGGGAAATTCACTATGTATTTAGAGATATGGTGAAATTCACTGTTTTTAGAGAAATGGTGAAATTCACTGTTTTTAGAGATATGGTGAAATTCACTATGTTTTTACAGATACGGTGAAATTCACTATGTTTTTAGAGATATGGTGAAATTCGCTGTTTTTATAGATATGGTGAAATTCAATGTTTTTTATAGATATGGTGAAATCCACTATGTTTTTAGAGATATGGTGAAATCCACTATGTACATAGAGATATGGGGAAATTCACTATGTATTTAGAGATATGGTGAAATCCACTATGTTTTTAGAGATATGGTGAAATTCTCTGTGTTTAGCGATATGGGGAAATTCACTGTTTTTAGAGATATGGTGAAATTCACTATATTTTTAGAGATAAGGTGAAATCCATTATGTACATAGAGAAATAGTGAAATCCACTATGTATTTAGAGATATGGTGAAATTCACTGTTTTTTATAGATATGGTGAAATCCACTATGTATTTAGAGATATGGTGAAATCCACTGTTTTTAGAGATATGGTGAAATTCACTATGTATTTAGAGATATGGTGAAATTCACTGTTTTTAGAGATGGTGAAATTCACTGTTTTTAGAGATATGGTGAAATTCACTGTTTTTTATAGATATGGTGAAATTCACTATGTTTTTAGAGATATGGTGAAATTTGCTGTTTTTAGAGATATGTTGAAATTCACTATGTTTTTAGATATATGGTGAAATCCACTATAAACATAGAGATATGGGGAAATTCACTGTTTTTAGAGATATGGTGAAATTCGCTGTTTTTATAGATATGGTGAAATTCACTATGTTTTTATAGATATGGTGAAATCCACTGTTTTTAGAGACATGGTGAAATTCACTATGTTTTTAGAGATATGGTGAAATCCACTATGTTTTTAGAGATATGGTGAAATTCTCTGTGTTTAGAGATATGGTGAAATTCACTATGTATTTAGAGATATGGTGAAATTCACAGTTTTTAGAGATATGGTGAAATTCACTGTTTTTACAGATATGGTGAAATTCACTATGTTTTTAGAGATATGGTGAAATTCGCTGTTTTTATAGATATGGTGAAATTCACTGTTTCTTTATAGATATGGTGAAATCCACTATGTTTTTAGAGATATGGTGAAATTCACTGTTTTTACAGATATGGTGAAATTCACTATGTTTTTAGAGATATGGTGAAATTCGCTGTTTTCATAGATATGGTGAAATCCACTGTTTTTTTATAGATATGGTGAAATCCACTGTTTTATTATAGATATGGTGAAATCCACTATGTTTTTATAGATATGGTGAAATCCACTATGTTTTTAGAGATATGGTGAAATTCTCTGTGTTTAGAGATATGGTGAAATCCACTGTTTTTAGAGACATGGTGAAATTCACTATGTTTTTATAGTTATGGTGAAATTCACTGTTTTTAGAGATATGGTGAAATTCACTGTTTTTAGAGATATGGTGAAATTCACTGTTTTTTATAGATATGGTGAAATTCACTATGTTTTTAGAGATATGGTGAAATTCACTATGTTTTTAGAGATATGGTGAAATTCGCTGTTTTTAGAGATATGTTGAAATTCACTATGTTTTTAGATATATGGTGAAATCCACTATAAACATAGAGATATGGGGAAATTCACTGTTTTTAGAGATATGGTGAAATTCGCTGTTTTTATAGATATGGTGAAATTCACTGTTTTTTATAGATATGGTGAAATCCACTATGTTTTTAGAGACATGGTGAAATTCACCATGTTTTTAGAGATATGGTGAAATTCACTGTTTTTAGAGATATGTTGAAATCCACTATGTACATAAAGATATGGGGAAATTCACTATGTATTTAGAGATATGGTGAAATCCACTATGTTTTTAGAGATATGGTGAAATTCTCTGTGTTTAGCGATATGGGGAAATTCACTGTTTTTAGAGATATGGTGAAATTCACTATGTTTTATAGATATGGTGAAATTCAATATGTTTTTATAGATATGGTGAAATTCTCTGTGTTTAGAGATATGGGGAAATTCACTATGTATTTGGAGATATGGTGAAATTCACTATGTTTTTAGAGATATGGTGAAATTCACTATATTTTTAGAGATATGGTGAAAATCGCTGTTTTTATAGATATGGTGAAATTCACTATGTTTTTATAGATATGGTGAAATCCACTATGTTTTTAGAGACATGGTGAAATTCACTGTTTTTAGAGATATGGTGAAACCCACTATGTACATAGAGATATGGTGAAATCCACTATGTATTTAGAGAAATTATGAAATCCACTATGTTTTTAGAGATATGGTGAAATTCTCTGTGTTTAGAGATATGGGGAAATTCACTATGTATTTAGAGATATGGTGAAATTCACTGTTTTTAGAGATATGGTGAAATTCACTGTTTTTAGAGATATGGTGAAATTCACTATGTTTTTAGAGATATGGTGAAATTCACTGTTTTTAGAGATATGGTGAAATCCACTATGTTTTTAGAGATATGGTGAAATCCACTATGTACATAGAGATATGGGGAAATTCACTATGTATTTAGAGATATGGTGAAATCCACTATGTTTTTAGAGATATGGTGAAATTCACTATGTTTTTAGAGATATGGTGAAATTCACTATGTTTTTAGAGATATGGTGAAATTCGCTGTTTTTAGAGATATGGTGAAATTCACTGTTTTTAGAGATATGGTGAAATTCACTAAGTTTTTAGAGATGGTGAAATTCGCTGTTTTTATAGATATGGTGAAATTCACAGTTTTTTATAGATATGGTGAAATTCACTGTTTTTAGAGATATGGTGAAATTCACTATGTTTTTATAGATATGGTGAAATCCACTATGTTTTTAGAGACATGGTGAAATTCACTATGTTTTTAGAGATATGGTGAAATTCACTATGTACATAGAGATATGGTGAAATCCACTATGTATTTAGAGAAATGATGAAATCCACTATGTTTTTAGAGATATGGTGAAATTCACTGTTTTTACAGATATGGTGAAATTCACTATGTTTTTAGAGATATGGTGAAATTCGCTGTTTTTATAGATATGGTGAAATTCACTGTTTTTAGAGATATGGTGAAATTCACTATGTTTTTACAGATATGGTGAAATTCACTATGTTTTTAGAGATATGGTGAAATTCGCTGTTTTTATAGATATGGTGAAATTCACTGTTTTTTATAGATATGGTGAAATCCACTATGTTTTTAGAGACATGGTGAAATTCACCATGTTTTTAGAGATATGGTGAAATTCACTGTTTTTAGAGATATGGTGAAATCCACTATGTTTTTAGAGATATGGTGAAATTCTCTGTGTTTAGCGATATGGGGAAATTCACTGTTTTTAGAGATATGGTGAAATTCACTATGTTTTATAGATATGGTGAAATTCAATATGTTTTTAGAGACATGGTGAAATTCACCATGTTTTTAGAGATATGGTGAAATTCACTGCTTTTAGAGATATGTTGAAATCCACTATGTACATAGAGATATGGGGAAATTCACTATGTATTTAGAGATATGGTGAAATCCACTATGTTTTTAGAGATATGGTGAAATTCTCTGTGTTTAGCGATATGGGGAAATTCACTGTTTTTAGAGATATGGTGAGATTCACTATATTTTTAGAGATAAGGTGAAATCCACTATGTACATAGAGAAATAGTGAAATCCACTATGTATTTAGAGATATGGTGAAATTCACTGTTTTTAGAGATATGGTGAAATCCACTGTTTTTAGAGACATGGTGAAATTCACTGTTTTTATAGTTATGGTGAAATTCACTGTTTTTAGAGATATGGTGAAATTCACTGTTTTTAGAGATATGGTGAAATTCACTGTTTTTTATAGATATGGTGAAATTCACTATGTTTTTAGAGATATGGTGAAATTCACTGTTTTTAGAGATATGTTGAAATTCACTATGTTTTAGATATATGTTGAAATCCACTATAAACATAGAGATATGGGGAAATTCACTGTTTTTAGAGATATGGTGAAATTCGCTGTTTTTATAGATATGGTAAAATTCACTGTTTTTATAGATATGGTAAAATTCACTGTTTTTTATAGATATGGTGAAATTCACTATGTTTTTATAGATATGGTGAAATTCGCTGTTTTTATAGATATGGTGAAATTCACTATGTTTTTATAGATATGGTGAAATCCACTGTTTTTAGAGACATGGTGAAATTCACTATGTTTTTAGAGATATGGTGAAATTCTCTGTGTTTAGAGATATGGGGAAATTCACTATGTATTTAGAGATATGGTGAAATTCACAGTTTTTAGAGATATGGTGAAATTCACTATGTTTTTACAGAAATGGTGAAATTCACTATGTTTTTAGAGATATGGTGAAATTCGCTGTTTTTATAGATATGGTGAAATTCACTGTTTTTTATAGATATGGTGAAATCCACTATGTTTTTAGCGACATGGTGAAATTCACTTTTTTAGAGATATGGTGAAATTCACTATGTTTTTAGAGATATGGTGAAATCCACTATGTTTTTAGAGACATGGTGAAATTCACTGTTTTTAGAGATATGGTGAAATTCACTGTTTTAGAGATATGGTGAAATTCACTATGTTTTTAGAGATATGGTGAAATCCACTATGTTTTTAGAGACATGGTGAAATTCACTGTTTTTAGAGATATGGTGAAATCCACTATGTTTTTAGAGATATGGTGAAATCCACTATGTAAATAGAGATATGGGGAAATTCACTATGTATTTAGAGATATGGTGAAATTCACTGTTTTTAGAGATACGGTGAAATTCACTATGTTTTTAGAGATATGGTGAAATTCACTGTTTTTATAGATATGGTGAAATCCACTGTTTTTAGAGACATGGTGAAATTCACTATGTTTTTAGAGATATGGTGAAATCCACTATGTACATAGAGATATGGGGAAATTCACTATGTATTTAGAGATATGGTGAAATCCACTATGTTTTTAGAGATATGGTGAAATTCACTATGTTTTTAGAGATATGGTGAAATTCGCTGTTTTTAGAGATATGGTGAAATTCACTGTTTTTAGAGATATGGTGAAATTCACTAAGTTTTTAGAGATATGGTGAAATTCGCTGTTTTTATAGATATGGTGAAATTCACAGTTTTTTATAGATATGGTGAAATTCACTGTTTTTAGAGATATGGTGAAATTCACTATGTTTTTATAGATATGGTGAAATCCACTATGTTTTTAGAGACATGGTGAAATTCACTATGTTTTTAGAGATATGGTGAAATTCACTATGTACATAGAGATATGGTGAAATCCACTATGTATTTAGAGAAATGATGAAATCCACTATGTTTTTAGAGATATGGTGAAATTCACTGTTTTTACAGATATGGTGTAATTCACTATGTTTTTAGAGATATGGTGAAATTCGCTGTTTTTATAGATATGGTGAAATTCACTGTTTTTAGAGATATGGTGAAATTCACTATGTTTTTACAGATATGGTGAAATTCACTATGTTTTTAGAGATATGGTGTAATTCGCTGTTTTTATAGATATGGTGAAATTCACAGTTTTTTATAGATATGGTGAAATCCACTATGTTTTTAGAGACATGGTGAAATTCACCATGTTTTTAGAGATATGGTGAAATTCACTGTTTTTAGAGATATGTTGAAATCCACTATGTACATAAAGATATGGGGAAATTCACTATGTATTTAGAGATATGGTGAAATCCACTATGTTTTTAGAGATATGGTGAAATTCTCTGTGTTTAGCGATATGGGGAAATTCACTGTTTTTAGAGATATGGTGAAATTCACTATGTTTTATAGATATGGTGAAATTCAATATGTTTTTATAGATATGGTGAAATTCTCTGTGTTTAGAGATATGGGGAAATTCACTATGTATTTGGAGATATGGTGAAATTCACTATGTTTTTAGAGATATGGTGAAATTCACTATATGTTTAGAGATATGGTGAAAATCGCTGTTTTTATAGATATGGTGAAATTCACTATGTTTTTATAGATATGGTGAAATCCACTATGTTTTTAGAGACATGGTGAAATTCACTGTTTTTAGAGATATGGTGAAACCCACTATGTACATAGAGATATGGTGAAATCCACTATGTATTTAGAGAAATGATGAAATCCACTATGTTTTTAGAGATATGGTGAAATTCTCTGTGTTTAGAGATATGGGGAAATTCACTATGTATTTAGAGATATGGTGAAATTCACTGTTTTTAGAGATATGGTGAAATTCACTGTTTTTAGAGATATGGTGAAATTCACTATGTTTTTACAGATATGGTGAAATTCACTATGTTTTTAGAGATATGGTGAAATTCGCTGTTTTTATAGATATGGTGAAATTCACTGTTTTTTATAGATATGGTGAAATCCACTATGTTTTTAGAGATATGGTGAAATCCACTATGTACATAGAGATATGGGGAAATTCACTATGTATTTAGAGATATGGTGAAATCCACTATGTTTTTAGAGATATGGTGAAATTCTCTGTGTTTAGCGATATGGGGAAATTCACTGTTTTTAGAGATATGGTGAAATTCACTATATTTTTAGAGATAAGGTGAAATCCATTATGTACATAGAGAAATAGTGAAATCCACTATGTATTTAGAGATATGGTGAAATTCACTATTTTTATAGATATGGTGAAATCCACTGTTTTTAGAGACATGTTGAAATTCACTATGTTTTTATAGTTATGGTGAAATTCACTGTTTTTTGAGATATGGTGAAATTCACTATGTTTTTAGAGATATGGTGAAATTCACTATGATTTTAGAGATATGGTGAAATTCGCTGTTTTTAGAGATATGTTGAAATTCACTATGTTTTTAGATATATGGTGAAATCCACTATAAACATAGAGATATGGGGAAATTCACTGTTTTTAGAGATATGGTGAAATTCGCTGTTTTTATAGATATGGTAAAATTCACTGTTTTTTATAGATATGGTGAAATTCACTATGTTTTTAGAGATATGGTGAAATTCGCTGTTTTTAGAGATATGGTGAAATTCACTATGTTTTTATAGATATGGTGAAATCCACTATGTTTTTAGAGATATGGTGAAATTCTCTGTGTTTAGAGATATGGGGAAATTCACTATGTATTTGGAGATATGGTGAAATTCACTATGTTTTTAGAGATATGGTGAAATTCACTATGTTTTTAGAGATATGGTGAAAATCGCTGTTTTTATAGATATGGTGAAATTCACTGTTTTTATAGATATGGTGAAATCCACTATGTACATAGAGATATGGTGAAATCCACTATGTATTTAGAGATATGGGGAAATTCACTATGTTTTTAGAGATATGGTGAAATTCTCTGTGTTTAGCGATATGGGGAAATTCACTGTTTTTAGAGATATGGTGAAATTCACTATGTTTTATAGATATGGTGAAATTCAATATGTTTTTATAGATATGGTGAAATTCTCTGTGTTTAGAGATATGGGGAAATTCACTATGTATTTGGAGATATGGTGAAATTCACTATGTTTTTAGAGATATGGTGAAATTCACTATATTGTTAGAGATATGGTGAAAATCGCTGTTTTTATAGATATGGTGAAATTCACTATGTTTTTATAGATATGGTGAAATCCACTATGTTTTTAGAGACATGGTGAAATTCACTGTTTTTAGAGATATGGTGAAACCCACTATGTACATAGAGATATGGTTAAATCCACTATGTATTTAGAGAAATGATGAAATCCACTATGTTTTTAGAGATATGGTGAAATTCTCTGTGTTTAGAGATATGGGGAAATTCACTATGTATTTAGAGATATGGTGAAATTCACTGTTTTTAGAGAAATGGTGAAATTCACTATGTTTTTACAGATATGGTGAAATTCATTATGTTTTTAGAGATATGGTGAAATTCGCTGTTTTTATAGATATGGTGAAATTCACTGTTTTTTATAGATATGGTGAAATCCACTATGTTTTTAGAGATATGGTGAAATCCACTATGTACATAGAGATATGGGGAAATTCACTATGTATTTAGAGATATGGTGAAATCCACTATGTTTTTAGAGATATGGTGAAATTCTCTGTGTTTAGCGATATGGGGAAATTCACTGTTTTTAGAGATAAGGTGAAATCCATTATGTACATAGAGAAATAGTGAAATCCACTATGTATTTAGAGATATGGTGAAATTCACTGTTTTTATAGATATGGTGAAATCCACTGTTTTTAGAGACATGTTGAAATCCACTATGTTTTTATAGTTATGGTGAAATTCACTGTTTTTAGAGATATGGTGAAATTCAATATGTTTTTATAGATATGGTGTAGAGATATGGGGAAATTCACTATGTATTTGGAGATATGGTGAAATTCACTATGTTTTTAGAGATATGGTGAAATTCACTATATTGTTAGAGATATGGTGAAAATCGCTGTTTTTATAGATATGGTGAAATTCACTATGTTTTTATAGATATGGTGAAATCCACTATGTTTTTAGAGACATGGTGAAATTCACTGTTTTTAGAGATATGGTGAAACCCACTATGTACATAGAGATATGGTTAAATCCACTATGTATTTAGAGAAATGATGAAATCCACTATGTTTTTAGAGATATGGTGAAATTCTCTGTGTTTAGAGATATGGGGAAATTCACTATGTATTTAGAGATATGGTGAAATTCACTGTTTTTAGAGAAATGGTGAAATTCACTGTTTTTAGAGATATGGTGAAATTCACTATGTTTTTACAGATACGGTGAAATTCACTATGTTTTTAGAGATATGGTGAAATTCGCTGTTTTTATAGATATGGTGAAATTCAATGTTTTTTATAGATATGGTGAAATCCACTATGTTTTTAGAGATATGGTGAAATCCACTATGTACATAGAGATATGGGGAAATTCACTATGTATTTAGAGATATGGTGAAATCCACTATGTTTTTAGAGATATGGTGAAATTCTCTGTGTTTAGCGATATGGGGAAATTCACTGTTTTTAGAGATATGGTGAAATTCACTATATTTTTAGAGATAAGGTGAAATCCATTATGTACATAGAGAAATAGTGAAATCCACTATGTATTTAGAGATATGGTGAAATTCACTGTTTTTTATAGATATGGTGAAATCCACTATGTATTTAGAGATATGGTGAAATCCACTGTTTTTAGAGATATGGTGAAATTCACTATGTATTTAGAGATATGGTGAAATTCACTGTTTTTAGAGATGGTGAAATTCACTGTTTTTAGAGATATGGTGAAATTCACTGTTTTTTATAGATATGGTGAAATTCACTATGTTTTTAGAGATATGGTGAAATTTGCTGTTTTTAGAGATATGTTGAAATTCACTATGTTTTTAGATATATGGTGAAATCCACTATAAACATAGAGATATGGGGAAATTCACTGTTTTTAGAGATATGGTGAAATTCGCTGTTTTTAGAGATATGTTGAAATTCACTATGTTTTTAGATATATGGTGAAATCCACTATAAACATAGAGATATGGGGAAATTCACTGTTTTTAGAGATATGGTGAAATTCGCTGTTTTTATAGATATGGTGAAATTCGCTGTTTTTATAGATATGGTGAAATTCACTATGTTTTTATAGATATGGTGAAATCCACTGTTTTTAGAGACATGGTGAAATTCACTATGTTTTTAGAGATATGGTGAAATTCACTATGTTTTTAGAGATATGGTGAAATCCACTATGTATAAAGAGATATGGTGAAATCCACTATGTTTTTAGAGATATGGTGAAATTCGCTGTTTTTATAGATATGGTGAAATTCACTGTTTCTTTATAGATATGGTGAAATCCACTATGTTTTTAGAGATATGGTGAAATCCACTATGTACCTAGAGAAATAGTGAAATCCACTATGTATTTAGAGATATGGTGAAATTCTCTGTTTTTAGAGATATGGTGAAATTCACTATGTTTTTATAGATATGGTGAAATCCACTATGTTTTTAGAGACATGGTGAAATTCACTGTTTTAGAGATATGGTGAAATTCACAGTTTTTTATAGATATGGTGAAATCCACTATGTTTTTAGAGATATGGTGAAATTCTCTGTGTTTAGAGATATGGTGAAATTCACTATGTTTTTAGAGATATGGTGAAATCCACTATGTACATAGAGAAATGGTGAAATCCACTATGTATTTAGAGATATGGTGAAAATCGCTGTTTTTAGAGATATGGTGAAATTCACTATGTTTTTATAGATATGGTGAAATCCACTATGTTTTTAGAGACATGGTGAAATTCACTATGTTTTTAGAGATATGGTGAAATTCACTATGTTTTATAGATATGGTGAAATTCAATATGTTTTTATAGATATGGTGAAATTCTCTGTGTTTAGAGATATGGGGAAATTCACTATGTATTTGGAGATATGGTGAAATTCACTATGTTTTTAGAGATATGGTGAAATTCACTATATTGTTAGAGATATGGTGAAAATCGCTGTTTTTATAGATATGGTGAAATTCACTATGTTTTTATAGATATGGTGAAATCCACTATGTTTTTAGAGACATGGTGAAATTCACTGTTTTAAGAGATATGGTGAAACCCACTATGTACATAGAGATATGGTTAAATCCACTATGTATTTAGAGAAATGATGAAATCCACTATGTTTTTAGAGATATGGTGAAATTCTCTGTGTTTAGAGATATGGAGAAATTCACTATGTATTTAGAGATATGGTGAAATTCACTGTTTTTAGAGATATGGTGAAATTCACTATGTTTTTACAGATATGGTGAAATTCACTATGTTTTTAGAGATATGGTGAAATTCTCTGTGTTTAGAGATATGGGGAAATTCACTATGTATTTAGAGATATGGTGAAATCCACTATGTTTTTAGAGATATGGTGAAATTCACTATGTTTTTAGAGATATGGTGAAATTCGCTGTTTTTAGAGATATGGTGAAATTCACTGTTTTTAGAGATATGGTGAAATTCACTAAGTTTTTAGAGATATGGTGAAATTCGCTGTTTTTATAGATATGGTGAAATTCACAGTTTTTTATAGATATGGTGAAATTCACTGTTTTTAGAGATATGGTGAAATTCACTATGTTTTTATAGATATGGTGAAATCCACTATGTTTTTAGAGACATGGTGAAATTCACTATGTTTTTAGAGATATGGTGAAATTCACTATGTACATAGAGATATGGTGAAATCCACTATGTATTTAGAGAAATGATGAAATCCACTATGTTTTTAGAGATATGGTGAAATTCACTGTTTTTACAGATATGGTGAAATTCACTATGTTTTTAGAGATATGGTGAAATTCGCTGTTTTTATAGATATGGTGAAATTCACTGTTTTTAGAGATATGGTGAAATTCACTATGTTTTTACAGATATGGTGAAATTCACTATGTTTTTAGAGATATGGTGAAATTCTCTGTGTTTAGCGATATGGGGAAATTCACTGTTTTTAGAGATATGGTGAAATTCACTATGTTTTATAGATATGGTGAAATTCAATATGTTTTTAGAGACATGGTGAAATTCACCATGTTTTTAGAGATATGGTGAAATTCACTGCTTTTAGAGATATGTTGAAATCCACTATGTACATAGAGATATGGGGAAATTCACTATGTATTTAGAGATATGGTGAAATCCACTATGTTTTTAGAGATATGGTGAAATTCTCTGTGTTTAGCGATATGGGGAAATTCACTGTTTTTAGAGATATGGTGAGATTCACTATATTTTTAGAGATAAGGTGAAATCCACTATGTACATAGAGAAATAGTGAAATCCACTATGTATTTAGAGATATGGTGAAATTCACTGTTTTTATAGATATGGTGAAATCCACTGTTTTTAGAGACATGGTGAAATTCACTGTTTTTATAGTTATGGTGAAATTCACTGTTTTTAGAGATATGGTGAAATTCACTGTTTTTAGAGATATGGTGAAATTCACTGTTTTTTATAGATATGGTGAAATCCACTATGTTTTTAGAGATATGGTGAAATTCACTGTTTTTACAGATATGGTGAAATTCACTATGTTTTTAGAGATATGGTGAAATTCGCTGTTTTCATAGATATGGTGAAATCCACTGTTTTTTTATAGATATGGTGAAATCCACTGTTTTATTATAGATATGGTGAAATCCACTATGTTTTTATAGATATGGTGAAATCCACTATGTTTTTAGAGATATGGTGAAATTCTCTGTGTTTAGAGATATGGTGAAATCCACTGTTTTTAGAGACATGGTGAAATTCACTATGTTTTTATAGTTATGGTGAAATTCACTGTTTTTAGAGATATGGTGAAATTCACTGTTTTTAGAGATATGGTGAAATTCACTGTTTTTTATAGATATGGTGAAATTCACTATGTTTTTAGAGATATGGTGAAATTCACTATGTTTTTAGAGATATGGTGAAATTCGCTGTTTTTAGAGATATGTTGAAATTCACTATGTTTTTAGATATATGGTGAAATCCACTATAAACATAGAGATATGGGGAAATTCACTGTTTTTAGAGATATGGTGAAATTCGCTGTTTTTAGAGATATGTTGAAATTCACTATGTTTTTAGATATATGGTGAAATCCACTATAAACATAGAGATATGGGGAAATTCACTGTTTTTAGAGATATGGTGAAATTCGCTGTTTTTATAGATATGGTGAAATTCGCTGTTTTTATAGATATGGTGAAATTCACTATGTTTTTATAGATATGGTGAAATCCACTGTTTTTAGAGACATGGTGAAATTCACTATGTTTTTAGAGATATGGTGAAATTCACTATGTTTTTAGAGATATGGTGAAATCCACTATGTATAAAGAGATATGGTGAAATCCACTATGTTTTTAGAGATATGGTGAAATTCGCTGTTTTTATAGATATGGTGAAATTCACTGTTTCTTTATAGATATGGTGAAATCCACTATGTTTTTAGAGATATGGTGAAATCCACTATGTACCTAGAGAAATAGTGAAATCCACTATGTATTTAGAGATATGGTGAAATTCTCTGTTTTTAGAGATATGGTGAAATTCACTATGTTTTTATAGATATGGTGAAATCCACTATGTTTTTAGAGACATGGTGAAATTCACTGTTTTAGAGATATGGTGAAATTCACAGTTTTTTATAGATATGGTGAAATCCACTATGTTTTTAGAGATATGGTGAAATTCTCTGTGTTTAGAGATATGGTGAAATTCACTATGTTTTTAGAGATATGGTGAAATCCACTATGTACATAGAGAAATGGTGAAATCCACTATGTATTTAGAGATATGGTGAAAATCGCTGTTTTTAGAGATATGGTGAAATTCACTATGTTTTTATAGATATGGTGAAATCCACTATGTTTTTAGAGACATGGTGAAATTCACTATGTTTTTAGAGATATGGTGAAATTCACTATGTTTTATAGATATGGTGAAATTCAATATGTTTTTATAGATATGGTGAAATTCACCATGTGTTTAGAGATATGGGGAAATTCACTATGTATTTGGAGATATGGTGAAATTCACTATGTTTTTAGAGATATGGTGAAATTCACTATATTGTTAGAGATATGGTGAAAATCGCTGTTTTTATAGATATGGTGAAATTCACTATGTTTTTATAGATATGGTGAAATCCACTATGTTTTTAGAGACATGGTGAAATTCACTGTTTTAAGAGATATGGTGAAACCCACTATGTACATAGAGATATGGTTAAATCCACTATGTATTTAGAGAAATGATGAAATCCACTATGTTTTTAGAGATATGGTGAAATTCTCTGTGTTTAGAGATATGGGGAAATTCACTATGTATTTAGAGATATGGTGAAATTCACTGTTTTTAGAGAAATGGTGAAATTCACTGTTTTTAGAGATATGGTGAAATTCACTATGTTTTTACAGATATGGTGAAATCCACTATGTTTTTAGAGATATGGTGAAATTCTCTGTGTTTAGAGATATGGGGAAATTCACTATGTATTTAGAGATATGGTGAAATTCACTGTTTTTAGAGAAATGGTGAAATTCACTGTTTTTAGAGATATGGTGAAATTCACTATGTTTTTACAGATATGGTGAAATTCACTATGTTTTTAGAGATATGGTGAAATTCTCTGTGTTTAGAGATATGGGGAAATTCACTATGTATTTAGAGATATGGTGAAATTCACTATGTTTTATAGATATGGTGAAATTCAATATGTTTTTAGAGACATGGTGAAATTCACCATGTTTTTAGAGATATGGTGAAATTCACTGCTTTTAGAGATATGTTGAAATCCACTATGTACATAGAGATATGGGGAAATTCACTATGTATTTAGAGATATGGTGAAATCCACTATGTTTTTAGAGATATGGTGAAATTCTCTGTGTTTAGCGATATGGGGAAATTCACTGTTTTTAGAGATATGGTGAGATTCACTATATTTTTAGAGATAAGGTGAAATCCACTATGTACATAGAGAAATAGTGAAATCCACTATGTATTTAGAGATATGGTGAAATTCACTGTTTTTATAGATATGGTGAAATCCACTGTTTTTAGAGACATGGTGAAATTCACTGTTTTTATAGTTATGGTGAAATTCACTGTTTTTAGAGATATGGTGAAATTCACTGTTTTTAGAGATATGGTGAAATTCACTGTTTTTTATAGATATGGTGAAATCCACTATGTTTTTAGAGATATGGTGAAATTCACTGTTTTTACAGATATGGTGAAATTCACTATGTTTTTAGAGATATGGTGAAATTCGCTGTTTTCATAGATATGGTGAAATCCACTGTTTTTTTATAGATATGGTGAAATCCACTGTTTTATTATAGATATGGTGAAATCCACTATGTTTTTATAGATATGGTGAAATCCACTATGTTTTTAGAGATATGGTGAAATTCTCTGTGTTTAGAGATATGGTGAAATCCACTGTTTTTAGAGACATGGTGAAATTCACTATGTTTTTATAGTTATGGTGAAATTCACTGTTTTTAGAGATATGGTGAAATTCACTGTTTTTAGAGATATGGTGAAATTCACTGTTTTTTATAGATATGGTGAAATTCACTATGTTTTTAGAGATATGGTGAAATTCACTATGTTTTTAGAGATATGGTGAAATTCGCTGTTTTTAGAGATATGTTGAAATTCACTATGTTTTTAGATATATGGTGAAATCCACTATAAACATAGAGATATGGGGAAATTCACTGTTTTTAGAGATATGGTGAAATTCGCTGTTTTTAGAGATATGTTGAAATTCACTATGTTTTTAGATATATGGTGAAATCCACTATAAACATAGAGATATGGGGAAATTCACTGTTTTTAGAGATATGGTGAAATTCGCTGTTTTTATAGATATGGTGAAATTCGCTGTTTTTATAGATATGGTGAAATTCACTATGTTTTTATAGATATGGTGAAATCCACTGTTTTTAGAGACATGGTGAAATTCACTATGTTTTTAGAGATATGGTGAAATTCACTATGTTTTTAGAGATATGGTGAAATCCACTATGTATAAAGAGATATGGTGAAATCCACTATGTTTTTAGAGATATGGTGAAATTCGCTGTTTTTATAGATATGGTGAAATTCACTGTTTCTTTATAGATATGGTGAAATCCACTATGTTTTTAGAGATATGGTGAAATCCACTATGTACCTAGAGAAATAGTGAAATCCACTATGTATTTAGAGATATGGTGAAATTCTCTGTTTTTAGAGATATGGTGAAATTCACTATGTTTTTATAGATATGGTGAAATCCACTATGTTTTTAGAGACATGGTGAAATTCACTGTTTTAGAGATATGGTGAAATTCACAGTTTTTTATAGATATGGTGAAATCCACTATGTTTTTAGAGATATGGTGAAATTCTCTGTGTTTAGAGATATGGTGAAATTCACTATGTTTTTAGAGATATGGTGAAATCCACTATGTACATAGAGAAATGGTGAAATCCACTATGTATTTAGAGATATGGTGAAAATCGCTGTTTTTAGAGATATGGTGAAATTCACTATGTTTTTATAGATATGGTGAAATCCACTATGTTTTTAGAGACATGGTGAAATTCACTATGTTTTTAGAGATATGGTGAAATTCACTATGTTTTATAGATATGGTGAAATTCAATATGTTTTTATAGATATGGTGAAATTCACCATGTGTTTAGAGATATGGGGAAATTCACTATGTATTTGGAGATATGGTGAAATTCACTATGTTTTTAGAGATATGGTGAAATTCACTATATTGTTAGAGATATGGTGAAAATCGCTGTTTTTATAGATATGGTGAAATTCACTATGTTTTTATAGATATGGTGAAATCCACTATGTTTTTAGAGACATGGTGAAATTCACTGTTTTAAGAGATATGGTGAAACCCACTATGTACATAGAGATATGGTTAAATCCACTATGTATTTAGAGAAATGATGAAATCCACTATGTTTTTAGAGATATGGTGAAATTCTCTGTGTTTAGAGATATGGGGAAATTCACTATGTATTTAGAGATATGGTGAAATTCACTGTTTTTAGAGAAATGGTGAAATTCACTGTTTTTAGAGATATGGTGAAATTCACTATGTTTTTACAGATATGGTGAAATTCACTATGTTTTTAGAGATATGGTGAAATTCTCTGTGTTTAGAGATATGGGGAAATTCACTATGTATTTAGAGATATGGTGAAATCCACTATGTTTTTAGAGATATGGTGAAATTCACTATGTTTTTAGAGATATGGTGAAATTCGCTGTTTTTAGAGATATGGTGAAATTCACTGTTTTTAGAGATATGGTGAAATTCACTAAGTTTTTAGAGATATGGTGAAATTCGCTGTTTTTATAGATATGGTGAAATTCACAGTTTTTTATAGATATGGTGAAATTCACTGTTTTTAGAGATATGGTGAAATTCACTATGTTTTTATAGATATGGTGAAATCCACTATGTTTTTAGAGACATGGTGAAATTCACTATGTTTTTAGAGATATGGTGAAATTCACTATGTACATAGAGATATGGTGAAATCCACTATGTATTTAGAGAAATGATGAAATCCACTATGTTTTTAGAGATATGGTGAAATTCACTGTTTTTACAGATATGGTGAAATTCACTGTTTTTAGAGATATGGTGAAATTCGCTGTTTTTATAGATATGGTGAAATTCACTGTTTTTAGAGATATGGTGAAATTCACTATGTTTTTACAGATATGGTGAAATTCACTATGTTTTTAGAGATATGGTGAAATTCACTATGTTTTATAGATATGGTGAAATTCAATATGTTTTTAGAGACATGGTGAAATTCACCATGTTTTTAGAGATATGGTGAAATTCACTGCTTTTAGAGATATGTTGAAATCCACTATGTACATAGAGATATGGGGAAATTCAATATGTATTTAGAGATATGGTGAAATCCACTATGTTTTTAGAGATATGGTGAAATTCTCTGTGTTTAGCGATATGGGGAAATTCACTGTTTTTAGAGATAAGGTGAGATTCACTATATTTTTAGAGATAAGGTGAAATCCACTATGTACATAGAGAAATAGTGAAATCCACTATGTATTTAGAGATATGGTGAAATTCACTGTTTTTATAGATATGGTGAAATCCACTGTTTTTAGAGACATGGTGAAATTCACTGTTTTTATAGTTATGGTGAAATTCACTGTTTTTAGAGATATGGTGAAATTCACTGTTTTTAGAGATATGGTGAAATTCACTGTTTTTTATAGATATGGTGAAATTCACTATGTTTTTAGAGATATGGTGAAATTCACTATGTTTTTAGAGATATGGTGAAATTCACTGTTTTTAGAGATATGTTGAAATTCACTATGTTTTTAGATATATGTTGAAATCCACTATAAACATAGAGATATGGGGAAATTCACTGTTTTTAGAGATATGGTGAAATTCGCTGTTTTTATAGATATGGTAAAATTCACTGTTTTTATAGATATGGTAAAATTCACTGTTTTTTATAGATATGGTGAAATTCACTATGTTTTTAGAGATATGGTGAAATTCGCTGTTTTTAGAGACATGGTGAAATTCACTATGTTTTTAGAGATATGGTGAAATTCTCTGTGTTTAGAGATATGGGGAAATTCACTATGTATTTAGAGATATGGTGAAATTCACAGTTTTTAGAGATATGGTGAAATTCACTATGTTTTTACAGAAATGGTGAAATTCACTATGTTTTTAGAGATATGGTGAAATTCGCTGTTTTTATAGATATGGTGAAATTCACTGTTTTTTATAGATATGGTGAAATCCACTATGTTTTTAGAGACATGGTGAAATTCACCGTTTTAGAGATATGGTGAAATTCACTATGTTTTTAGAGATATGGTGAAATCCACTATGTTTTTAGAGACATGGTGAAATTCACTGTTTTTATAGATATGGTGAAATTCGCTGTTTTTATAGATATGGTGAAATTCACTATGTTTTTATAGATATGGTGAAATCCACTGTTTTTAGAGACATGGTGAAATTCACTATGTTTTTACAGAAATGGTGAAATTCACTATGTTTTTAGAGATATGGTGAAATTCGCTGTTTTTATAGATATGGTGAAATTCACTGTTTTTTATAGATATGGTGAAATCCACTATGTTTTTAGAGACATGGTGAAATTCACCGTTTTAGAGATATGGTGAAATTCACTATGTTTTTAGAGATATGGTGAAATCCACTATGTTTTTAGAGACATGGTGAAATTCACTGTTTTTATAGATATGGTGAAATTCGCTGTTTTTATAGATATGGTGAAATTCACTATGTTTTTATAGATATGGTGAAATCCACTGTTTTTAGAGACATGGTGAAATTCACTATGTTTTTAGAGATATGGTGAAATTCACTATGTTTTTAGAGATATGGTGAAATCCACTATGTATAAAGAGATATGGTGAAATCCACTATGTTTTTAGAGATATGGTGAAATTCGCTGTTTTTATAGATATGGTGAAATTCACTGTTTCTTTATAGATATGGTGAAATCCACTATGTTTTTAGAGATATGGTGAAATCCACTATGTACCTAGAGAAATAGTGAAATCCACTATGTATTTAGAGATATGGTGAAATTCTCTGTTTTTAGAGATATGGTGAAATTCACTATGTTTTTATAGATATGGTGAAATCCACTATGTTTTTAGAGACATGGTGAAATTCACTGTTTTAGAGATATGGTGAAATTCACAGTTTTTTATAGATATGGTGAAATCCACTATGTTTTTAGAGATATGGTGAAATTCTCTGTGTTTAGAGATATGGTGAAATTCACTATGTTTTTAGAGATATGGTGAAATCCACTATGTACATAGAGAAATGGTGAAATCCACTATGTATTTAGAGATATGGTGAAAATCGCTGTTTTTAGAGATATGGTGAAATTCACTATGTTTTTATAGATATGGTGAAATCCACTATGTTTTTAGAGACATGGTGAAATTCACTATGTTTTTAGAGATATGGTGAAATTCACTATGTTTTATAGATATGGTGAAATTCAATATGTTTTTATAGATATGGTGAAATTCTCTGTGTTTAGAGATATGGGGAAATTCACTATGTATTTGGAGATATGGTGAAATTCACTATGTTTTTAGAGATATGGTGAAATTCACTATATTGTTAGAGATATGGTGAAAATCGCTGTTTTTATAGATATGGTGAAATTCACTATGTTTTTATAGATATGGTGAAATCCACTATGTTTTTAGAGACATGGTGAAATTCACTGTTTTAAGAGATATGGTGAAACCCACTATGTACATAGAGATATGGTTAAATCCACTATGTATTTAGAGAAATGATGAAATCCACTATGTTTTTAGAGATATGGTGAAATTCTCTGTGTTTAGAGATATGGGGAAATTCACTATGTATTTAGAGATATGGTGAAATTCACTGTTTTTAGAGAAATGGTGAAATTCACTGTTTTTAGAGATATGGTGAAATTCACTATGTTTTTACAGATATGGTGAAATTCACTATGTTTTTAGAGATATGGTGAAATTCTCTGTGTTTAGAGATATGGGGAAATTCACTATGTATTTAGAGATATGGTGAAATCCACTATGTTTTTAGAGATATGGTGAAATTCACTATGTTTTTAGAGATATGGTGAAATTCGCTGTTTTTAGAGATATGGTGAAATTCACTGTTTTTAGAGATATGGTGAAATTCACTAAGTTTTTAGAGATATGGTGAAATTCGCTGTTTTTATAGATATGGTGAAATTCACAGTTTTTTATAGATATGGTGAAATTCACTGTTTTTAGAGATATGGTGAAATTCACTATGTTTTTATAGATATGGTGAAATCCACTATGTTTTTAGAGACATGGTGAAATTCACTATGTTTTTAGAGATATGGTGAAATTCACTATGTACATAGAGATATGGTGAAATCCACTATGTATTTAGAGAAATGATGAAATCCACTATGTTTTTAGAGATATGGTGAAATTCACTGTTTTTACAGATATGGTGAAATTCACTATGTTTTTAGAGATATGGTGAAATTCGCTGTTTTTATAGATATGGTGAAATTCACTGTTTTTAGAGATATGGTGAAATTCACTATGTTTTTACAGATATGGTGAAATTCACTATGTTTTTAGAGATATGGTGAAATTCTCTGTGTTTAGCGATATGGGGAAATTCACTGTTTTTAGAGATATGGTGAAATTCACTATGTTTTATAGATATGGTGAAATTCAATATGTTTTTAGAGACATGGTGAAATTCACCATGTTTTTAGAGATATGGTGAAATTCACTGCTTTTAGAGATATGTTGAAATCCACTATGTACATAGAGATATGGGGAAATTCAATATGTATTTAGAGATATGGTGAAATCCACTATGTTTTTAGAGATATGGTGAAATTCTCTGTGTTTAGCGATATGGGGAAATTCACTGTTTTTAGAGATATGGTGAGATTCACTATATTTTTAGAGATAAGGTGAAATCCACTATGTACATAGAGAAATAGTGAAATCCACTATGTATTTAGAGACATGGTGAAATTCACTGTTTTTATAGTTATGGTGAAATTCACTGTTTTTAGAGATATGGTGAAATTCACTGTTTTTAGAGATATGGTGAAATTCACTGTTTTTTATAGATATGGTGAAATTCACTATGTTTTTAGAGATATGGTGAAATTCACTATGTTTTTAGAGATATGGTGAAATTCACTGTTTTTAGAGATATGTTGAAATTCACTATGTTTTTAGATATATGTTGAAATCCACTATAAACATAGAGATATGGGGAAATTCACTGTTTTTAGAGATATGGTGAAATTCGCTGTTTTTATAGATATGGTAAAATTCACTGTTTTTATAGATATGGTAAAATTCACTGTTTTTTATAGATATGGTGAAATTCACTATGTTTTTAGAGATATGGTGAAATTCGCTGTTTTTATAGATATGGTGAAATTCACTATGTTTTTATAGATATGGTGAAATCCACTGTTTTTAGAGACATGGTGAAATTCACTATGTTTTTAGAGATATGGTGAAATTCTCTGTGTTTAGAGATATGGGGAAATTCACTATGTATTTAGAGATATGGTGAAATTCACAGTTTTTAGAGATATGGTGAAATTCACTATGTTTTTACAGAAATGGTGAAATTCACTATGTTTTTAGAGATATGGTGAAATTCGCTGTTTTCATAGATATGGTGAAATTCACTGTTTTTTATAGATATGGTGAAATCCACTATGTTTTTAGAGACATGGTGAAATTCACCGTTTTAGAGATATGGTGAAATTCACTATGTTTTTAGAGATATGGTGAAATCCACTATGTTTTTAGAGACATGGTGAAATTCACTGTTTTTAGAGATATGGTGAAATTCACTGTTTTAGAGATATGGTGAAATTCACTATGTTTTTAGAGATATGGTGAAATCCACTATGTTTTTAGAGACATGGTGAAATTCACTGTTTTTAGAGATATGGTGAAATCCACTATGTTTTTAGAGATATGGTGAAATCCACTATGTAAATAGAGATATGGGGAAATTCACTATGTATTTAGAGATATGGTGAAATTCACTGTTTTTAGAGATACGGTGAAATTCACTATGTTTTTAGAGATATGGTGAAATTCACTGTTTTTATAGATATGGTGAAATCCACTGTTTTTAGAGACATGGTGAAATTCACTATGTTTTTAGAGATATGGTGAAATCCACTATGTACATAGAGATATGGGGAAATTCACTATGTATTTAGAGATATGGTGAAATCCACTATGTTTTTAGAGATATGGTGAAATTCACTATGTTTTTAGAGATATGGTGAAATTCACTAAGTTTTTAGAGATATGGTGAAATTCGCTGTTTTTATAGATATGGTGAAATTCACAGTTTTTTATAGATATGGTGAAATTCACTGTTTTTAGAGATATGGTGAAATTCACTATGTTTTTATAGATATGGTGAAATCCACTATGTTTTTAGAGACATGGTGAAATTCACTATGTTTTTAGAGATATGGTGAAATTCACTATGTACATAGAGATATGGTGAAATCCACTATGTATTTAGAGAAATGATGAAATCCACTATGTTTTTAGAGATATGGTGAAATTCACTGTTTTTACAGATATGGTGTAATTCACTATGTTTTTAGAGATATGGTGAAATTCGCAGTTTTTATAGATATGGTGAAATTCACTGTTTTTAGAGATATGGTGAAATTCACTATGTTTTTACAGATATGGTGAAATTCACTATGTTTTTAGAGATATGGTGTAATTCGCTGTTTTTATAGATATGGTGAAATTCACTGTTTTTTATAGATATGGTGAAATCCACTATGTTTTTAGAGACATGGTGAAATTCACCATGTTTTTAGAGATATGGTGAAATTCACTGTTTTTAGAGATATGTTGAAATCCACTATGTACATAAAGATATGGGGAAATCCACTATGTATTTAGAGATATGGTGAAATCCACTATGTTTTTAGAGATATGGTGAAATTCTCTGTGTTTAGCGATATGGGGAAATTCACTGTTTTTAGAGATATGGTGAAATTCACTGTTTTTATAGATATGGTGAAATCCACTATGTACATAGAGATATGGTGAAATCCACTATGTATTTAGAGATATGGGGAAATTCACTATGTTTTTAGAGATATGGTGAAATTCACTATGTACATAGAGATATGGTGAAATCCACTATGTATTTAGAGAAATGATGAAATCCACTATGTTTTTAGAGATATGGTGAAATTCACTGTTTTTACAGATATGGTGTAATTCACTATGTTTTTAGAGATATGGTGAAATTCGCAGTTTTTATAGATATGGTGAAATTCACTGTTTTTAGAGATATGGTGAAATTCACTATGTTTTTACAGATATGGTGAAATTCACTATGTTTTTAGAGATATGGTGTAATTCGCTGTTTTTATAGATATGGTGAAATTCACTGTTTTTTATAGATATGGTGAAATCCACTATGTTTTTAGAGACATGGTGAAATTCACCATGTTTTTAGAGATATGGTGAAATTCACTGTTTTTAGAGATATGTTGAAATCCACTATGTACATAAAGATATGGGGAAATTCACTATGTATTTAGAGATATGGTGAAATCCACTATGTTTTTAGAGATATGGTGAAATTCTCTGTGTTTAGCGATATGGGGAAATTCACTGTTTTTAGAGATATGGTGAAATTCACTATGTTTTATAGATATGGTGAAATTCAATATGTTTTTATAGATATGGTGAAATTCTCTGTGTTTAGAGATATGGGGAAATTCACTATGTATTTGGAGATATGGTGAAATTCACTATGTTTTTAGAGATATGGTGAAATTCACTATATGTTTAGAGATATGGTGAAAATCGCTGTTTTTATAGATATGGTGAAATTCACTATGTTTTTATAGATATGGTGAAATCCACTATGTTTTTAGAGACATGGTGAAATTCACTGTTTTTAGAGATATGGTGAAACCCACTATGTACATAGAGATATGGTGAAATCCACTATGTATTTAGAGAAATGATGAAATCCACTATGTTTTTAGAGATATGGTGAAATTCTCTGTGTTTAGAGATATGGGGAAATTCACTATGTATTTAGAGATATGGTGAAATTCACTGTTTTTAGAGATATGGTGAAATTCACTGTTTTTAGAGATATGGTGAAATTCACTATGTTTTTAGAGATATGGTGAAATTCGCTGTTTTTAGAGATATGTTGAAATTCACTATGTTTTTAGATATATGGTGAAATCCACTATAAACATAGAGATATGGGGAAATTCACTGTTTTTAGAGATATGGTGAAATTCGCTGTTTTTATAGATATGGTAAAATTCACTGTTTTTTATAGATATGGTGAAATTCACTATGTTTTTAGAGATATGGTGAAATTCGCTGTTTTTAGAGATATGGTGAAATTCACTATGTTTTTATAGATATGGTGAAATCCACTATGTTTTTAGAGATATGGTGAAATTCTCTGTGTTTAGAGATATGGGGAAATTCACTATGTATTTGGAGATATGGTGAAATTCACTATGTTTTTAGAGATATGGTGAAATTCACTATGTTTTTAGAGATATGGTGAAAATCGCTGTTTTTATAGATATGGTGAAATTCACTGTTTTTATAGATATGGTGAAATCCACTATGTACATAGAGATATGGTGAAATCCACTATGTATTTAGAGATATGGGGAAATTCACTATGTTTTTAGAGATATGGTGAAATTCTCTGTGTTTAGCGATATGGGGAAATTCACTGTTTTTAGAGATATGGTGAAATTCACTATGTTTTATAGATATGGTGAAATTCAATATGTTTTTAGATATATGGTGAAATCCACTATAAACATAGAGATATGGGGAAATTCACTGTTTTTAGAGATATGGTGAAATTCGCTGTTTTTAGAGATATGTTGAAATTCACTATGTTTTTAGATATATGGTGAAATCCACTATAAACATAGAGATATGGGGAAATTCACTGTTTTTAGAGATATGGTGAAATTCGCTGTTTTTATAGATATGGTGAAATTCGCTGTTTTTATAGATATGGTGAAATTCACTATGTTTTTATAGATATGGTGAAATCCACTGTTTTTAGAGACATGGTGAAATTCACTATGTTTTTAGAGATATGGTGAAATTCACTATGTTTTTAGAGATATGGTGAAATCCACTATGTATAAAGAGATATGGTGAAATCCACTATGTTTTTAGAGATATGGTGAAATTCGCTGTTTTTATAGATATGGTGAAATTCACTGTTTCTTTATAGATATGGTGAAATCCACTATGTTTTTAGAGATATGGTGAAATCCACTATGTACCTAGAGAAATAGTGAAATCCACTATGTATTTAGAGATATGGTGAAATTCTCTGTTTTTAGAGATATGGTGAAATTCACTATGTTTTTATAGATATGGTGAAATCCACTATGTTTTTAGAGACATGGTGAAATTCACTGTTTTAGAGATATGGTGAAATTCACAGTTTTTTATAGATATGGTGAAATCCACTATGTTTTTAGAGATATGGTGAAATTCTCTGTGTTTAGAGATATGGTGAAATTCACTATGTTTTTAGAGATATGGTGAAATCCACTATGTACATAGAGAAATGGTGAAATCCACTATGTATTTAGAGATATGGTGAAAATCGCTGTTTTTAGAGATATGGTGAAATTCACTATGTTTTTATAGATATGGTGAAATCCACTATGTTTTTAGAGACATGGTGAAATTCACTATGTTTTTAGAGATATGGTGAAATTCACTATGTTTTATAGATATGGTGAAATTCAATATGTTTTTATAGATATGGTGAAATTCTCTGTGTTTAGAGATATGGGGAAATTCACTATGTATTTGGAGATATGGTGAAATTCACTATGTTTTTAGAGATATGGTGAAATTCACTATATTGTTAGAGATATGGTGAAAATCGCTGTTTTTATAGATATGGTGAAATTCACTATGTTTTTATAGATATGGTGAAATCCACTATGTTTTTAGAGACATGGTGAAATTCACTGTTTTAAGAGATATGGTGAAACCCACTATGTACATAGAGATATGGTTAAATCCACTATGTATTTAGAGAAATGATGAAATCCACTATGTTTTTAGAGATATGGTGAAATTCTCTGTGTTTAGAGATATGGGGAAATTCACTATGTATTTAGAGATATGGTGAAATTCACTGTTTTTAGAGAAATGGTGAAATTCACTGTTTTTAGAGATATGGTGAAATTCACTATGTTTTTACAGATATGGTGAAATTCACTATGTTTTTAGAGATATGGTGAAATTCTCTGTGTTTAGAGATATGGGGAAATTCACTATGTTTTTAGAGATATGGTGAAATTCACTATGTACATAGAGATATGGTGAAATCCACTATGTATTTAGAGAAATGATGAAATCCACTATGTTTTTAGAGATATGGTGAAATTCACTGTTTTTACAGATATGGTGAAATTCACTATGTTTTTAGAGATATGGTGAAATTCGCTGTTTTTATAGATATGGTGAAATTCACTGTTTTTAGAGATATGGTGAAATTCACTATGTTTTTACAGATATGGTGAAATTCACTATGTTTTTAGAGATATGGTGAAATTCTCTGTGTTTAGCGATATGGGGAAATTCACTGTTTTTAGAGATATGGTGAAATTCACTATGTTTTATAGATATGGTGAAATTCAATATGTTTTTAGAGACATGGTGAAATTCACCATGTTTTTAGAGATATGGTGAAATTCACTGCTTTTAGAGATATGTTGAAATCCACTATGTACATAGAGATATGGGGAAATTCAATATGTATTTAGAGATATGGTGAAATCCACTATGTTTTTAGAGATATGGTGAAATTCTCTGTGTTTAGCGATATGGGGAAATTCACTGTTTTTAGAGATATGGTGAGATTCACTATATTTTTAGAGATAAGGTGAAATCCACTATGTACATAGAGAAATAGTGAAATCCACTATGTATTTAGAGATATGGTGAAATTCACTGTTTTTATAGATATGGTGAAATCCACTGTTTTTAGAGACATGGTGAAATTCACTGTTTTTATAGTTATGGTGAAATTCACTGTTTTTAGAGATATGGTGAAATTCACTGTTTTTAGAGATATGGTGAAATTCACTGTTTTTTATAGATATGGTGAAATTCACTATGTTTTTAGAGATATGGTGAAATTCACTATGTTTTTAGAGATATGGTGAAATTCACTGTTTTTAGAGATATGTTGAAATTCACTATGTTTTTAGATATATGTTGAAATCCACTATAAACATAGAGATATGGGGAAATTCACTGTTTTTAGAGATATGGTGAAATTCGCTGTTTTTATAGATATGGTAAAATTCACTGTTTTTATAGATATGGTAAAATTCACTGTTTTTTATAGATATGGTGAAATTCACTATGTTTTTAGAGATATGGTGAAATTCGCTGTTTTTATAGATATGGTGAAATTCACTATGTTTTTATAGATATGGTGAAATCCACTGTTTTTAGAGACATGGTGAAAT
Organism: Thymallus thymallus; assembly: GCA_023634145.1. Lineage (NCBI taxonomy): Eukaryota > Metazoa > Chordata > Actinopteri > Salmoniformes > Salmonidae > Thymallus > Thymallus thymallus. The sequence continues at coordinate 2,008,970 of CM042386.1, read as the reverse complement.
TCACTATGTTTTTAGAGATATGGTGAAATTCTCTGTGTTTAGAGATATGGGGAAATTCACTATGTATTTAGAGATATGGTGAAATTCACAGTTTTTAGAGATATGGTGAAATTCACTATGTTTTTACAGAAATGGTGAAATTCACTATGTTTTTAGAGGTATGGTGAAATTCGCTGTTTTTATAGATATGGTGAAATTCACTGTTTTTTATAGATATGGTGAAATCCACTATGTTTTTAGAGACATGGTGAAATTCACCGTTTTAGAGATATGGTGAAATTCACTATGTTTTTAGAGATATGGTGAAATCCACTATGTTTTTAGAGACATGGTGAAATTCACTGTTTTTAGAGATATGGTGAAATTCACTGTTTTAGAGATATGGTGAAATTCACTATGTTTTTAGAGATATGGTGAAATCCACTATGTTTTTAGAGACATGGTGAAATTCACTGTTTTTAGAGATATGGTGAAATCCACTATGTTTTTAGAGATATGGTGAAATCCACTATGTAAATAGAGATATGGGGAAATTCACTATGTATTTAGAGATATGGTGAAATTCACTGTTTTTAGAGATACGGTGAAATTCACTATGTTTTTAGAGATATGGTGAAATTCACTGTTTTTATAGATATGGTGAAATCCACTGTTTTTAGAGACATGGTGAAATTCACTATGTTTTTAGAGATATGGTGAAATCCACTATGTACATAGAGATATGGGGAAATTCACTATGTATTTAGAGATATGGTGAAATCCACTATGTTTTTAGAGATATGGTGAAATTCACTATGTTTTTAGAGATATGGTGAAATTCACTAAGTTTTTAGAGATATGGTGAAATTCGCTGTTTTTATAGATATGGTGAAATTCACAGTTTTTTATAGATATGGTGAAATTCACTGTTTTTAGAGATATGGTGAAATTCACTATGTTTTTATAGATATGGTGAAATCCACTATGTTTTTAGAGACATGGTGAAATTCACTATGTTTTTAGAGATATGGTGAAATTCACTATGTACATAGAGATATGGTGAAATCCACTATGTATTTAGAGAAATGATGAAATCCACTATGTTTTTAGAGATATGGTGAAATTCACTGTTTTTACAGATATGGTGTAATTCACTATGTTTTTAGAGATATGGTGAAATTCGCAGTTTTTATAGATATGGTGAAATTCACTGTTTTTAGAGATATGGTGAAATTCACTATGTTTTTACAGATATGGTGAAATTCACTATGTTTTTAGAGATATGGTGTAATTCGCTGTTTTTATAGATATGGTGAAATTCACTGTTTTTTATAGATATGGTGAAATCCACTATGTTTTTAGAGACATGGTGAAATTCACCATGTTTTTAGAGATATGGTGAAATTCACTGTTTTTAGAGATATGTTGAAATCCACTATGTACATAAAGATATGGGGAAATCCACTATGTATTTAGAGATATGGTGAAATCCACTATGTTTTTAGAGATATGGTGAAATTCTCTGTGTTTAGCGATATGGGGAAATTCACTGTTTTTAGAGATATGGTGAAATTCACTGTTTTTATAGATATGGTGAAATCCACTATGTACATAGAGATATGGTGAAATCCACTATGTATTTAGAGATATGGGGAAATTCACTATGTTTTTAGAGATATGGTGAAATTCACTATGTACATAGAGATATGGTGAAATCCACTATGTATTTAGAGAAATGATGAAATCCACTATGTTTTTAGAGATATGGTGAAATTCACTGTTTTTACAGATATGGTGTAATTCACTATGTTTTTAGAGATATGGTGAAATTCGCAGTTTTTATAGATATGGTGAAATTCACTGTTTTTAGAGATATGGTGAAATTCACTATGTTTTTACAGATATGGTGAAATTCACTATGTTTTTAGAGATATGGTGTAATTCGCTGTTTTTATAGATATGGTGAAATTCACTGTTTTTTATAGATATGGTGAAATCCACTATGTTTTTAGAGACATGGTGAAATTCACCATGTTTTTAGAGATATGGTGAAATTCACTGTTTTTAGAGATATGTTGAAATCCACTATGTACATAAAGATATGGGGAAATTCACTATGTATTTAGAGATATGGTGAAATCCACTATGTTTTTAGAGATATGGTGAAATTCTCTGTGTTTAGCGATATGGGGAAATTCACTGTTTTTAGAGATATGGTGAAATTCACTATGTTTTATAGATATGGTGAAATTCAATATGTTTTTATAGATATGGTGAAATTCTCTGTGTTTAGAGATATGGGGAAATTCACTATGTATTTGGAGATATGGTGAAATTCACTATGTTTTTAGAGATATGGTGAAATTCACTATATGTTTAGAGATATGGTGAAAATCGCTGTTTTTATAGATATGGTGAAATTCACTATGTTTTTATAGATATGGTGAAATCCACTATGTTTTTAGAGACATGGTGAAATTCACTGTTTTTAGAGATATGGTGAAACCCACTATGTACATAGAGATATGGTGAAATCCACTATGTATTTAGAGAAATGATGAAATCCACTATGTTTTTAGAGATATGGTGAAATTCTCTGTGTTTAGAGATATGGGGAAATTCACTATGTATTTAGAGATATGGTGAAATTCACTGTTTTTAGAGATATGGTGAAATTCACTGTTTTTAGAGATATGGTGAAATTCACTATGTTTTTAGAGATATGGTGAAATTCGCTGTTTTTAGAGATATGTTGAAATTCACTATGTTTTTAGATATATGGTGAAATCCACTATAAACATAGAGATATGGGGAAATTCACTGTTTTTAGAGATATGGTGAAATTCGCTGTTTTTATAGATATGGTAAAATTCACTGTTTTTTATAGATATGGTGAAATTCACTATGTTTTTAGAGATATGGTGAAATTCGCTGTTTTTAGAGATATGGTGAAATTCACTATGTTTTTATAGATATGGTGAAATCCACTATGTTTTTAGAGATATGGTGAAATTCTCTGTGTTTAGAGATATGGGGAAATTCACTATGTATTTGGAGATATGGTGAAATTCACTATGTTTTTAGAGATATGGTGAAATTCACTATGTTTTTAGAGATATGGTGAAAATCGCTGTTTTTATAGATATGGTGAAATTCACTGTTTTTATAGATATGGTGAAATCCACTATGTACATAGAGATATGGTGAAATCCACTATGTATTTAGAGATATGGGGAAATTCACTATGTTTTTAGAGATATGGTGAAATTCTCTGTGTTTAGCGATATGGGGAAATTCACTGTTTTTAGAGATATGGTGAAATTCACTATGTTTTATAGATATGTTGAAATTCAATATGTTTTTAGATATATGGTGAAATCCACTATAAACATAGAGATATGGGGAAATTCACTGTTTTTAGAGATATGGTGAAATTCGCTGTTTTTAGAGATATGGTGAAATTCACTGTTTTTAGAGATATGTTGAAATCCACTATGTACATAAAGATATGGGGAAATCCACTATGTATTTAGAGATATGGTGAAATCCACTATGTTTTTAGAGATATGGTGAAATTCTCTGTGTTTAGCGATATGGGGAAATTCACTGTTTTTAGAGATATGGTGAAATTCACTGTTTTTATAGATATGGTGAAATCCACTATGTACATAGAGATATGGTGAAATCCACTATGTATTTAGAGATATGGGGAAATTCACTATGTTTTTAGAGATATGGTGAAATTCACTATGTACATAGAGATATGGTGAAATCCACTATGTATTTAGAGAAATGATGAAATCCACTATGTTTTTAGAGATATGGTGAAATTCACTGTTTTTACAGATATGGTGTAATTCACTATGTTTTTAGAGATATGGTGAAATTCGCAGTTTTTATAGATATGGTGAAATTCACTGTTTTTAGAGATATGGTGAAATTCACTATGTTTTTACAGATATGGTGAAATTCACTATGTTTTTAGAGATATGGTGTAATTCGCTGTTTTTATAGATATGGTGAAATTCACTGTTTTTTATAGATATGGTGAAATCCACTATGTTTTTAGAGACATGGTGAAATTCACCATGTTTTTAGAGATATGGTGAAATTCACTGTTTTTAGAGATATGTTGAAATCCACTATGTACATAAAGATATGGGGAAATTCACTATGTATTTAGAGATATGGTGAAATCCACTATGTTTTTAGAGATATGGTGAAATTCTCTGTGTTTAGCGATATGGGGAAATTCACTGTTTTTAGAGATATGGTGAAATTCACTATGTTTTATAGATATGGTGAAATTCAATATGTTTTTATAGATATGGTGAAATTCTCTGTGTTTAGAGATATGGGGAAATTCACTATGTATTTGGAGATATGGTGAAATTCACTATGTTTTTAGAGATATGGTGAAATTCACTATATGTTTAGAGATATGGTGAAAATCGCTGTTTTTATAGATATGGTGAAATTCACTATGTTTTTATAGATATGGTGAAATCCACTATGTTTTTAGAGACATGGTGAAATTCACTGTTTTTAGAGATATGGTGAAACCCACTATGTACATAGAGATATGGTGAAATCCACTATGTATTTAGAGAAATGATGAAATCCACTATGTTTTTAGAGATATGGTGAAATTCTCTGTGTTTAGAGATATGGGGAAATTCACTATGTATTTAGAGATATGGTGAAATTCACTGTTTTTAGAGATATGGTGAAATTCACTGTTTTTAGAGATATGGTGAAATTCACTATGTTTTTAGAGATATGGTGAAATTCGCTGTTTTTAGAGATATGTTGAAATTCACTATGTTTTTAGATATATGGTGAAATCCACTATAAACATAGAGATATGGGGAAATTCACTGTTTTTAGAGATATGGTGAAATTCGCTGTTTTTATAGATATGGTAAAATTCACTGTTTTTTATAGATATGGTGAAATTCACTATGTTTTTAGAGATATGGTGAAATTCGCTGTTTTTAGAGATATGGTGAAATTCACTATGTTTTTATAGATATGGTGAAATCCACTATGTTTTTAGAGATATGGTGAAATTCTCTGTGTTTAGAGATATGGGGAAATTCACTATGTATTTGGAGATATGGTGAAATTCACTATGTTTTTAGAGATATGGTGAAATTCACTATGTTTTTAGAGATATGGTGAAAATCGCTGTTTTTATAGATATGGTGAAATTCACTGTTTTTATAGATATGGTGAAATCCACTATGTACATAGAGATATGGTGAAATCCACTATGTATTTAGAGATATGGGGAAATTCACTATGTTTTTAGAGATATGGTGAAATTCTCTGTGTTTAGCGATATGGGGAAATTCACTGTTTTTAGAGATATGGTGAAATTCACTATGTTTTATAGATATGTTGAAATTCAATATGTTTTTAGATATATGGTGAAATCCACTATAAACATAGAGATATGGGGAAATTCACTGTTTTTAGAGATATGGTGAAATTCGCTGTTTTTAGAGATATGGTGAAATTCGCTGTTTTTATAGATATGGTGAAATTCACTATGTTTTTATAGATATGGTGAAATCCACTGTTTTTAGAGACATGGTGAAATTCACTATGTTTTTAGAGATATGGTGAAATTCACTATGTTTTTAGAGATATGGTGAAATCCACTATGTATAAAGAGATATGGTGAAATCCACTATGTTTTTAGAGATATGGTGAAATTCGCTGTTTTTATAGATATGGTGAAATTCACTGTTTCTTTATAGATATGGTGAAATCCACTATGTTTTTAGAGATATGGTGAAATCCACTATGTACCTAGAGAAATAGTGAAATCCACTATGTATTTAGAGATATGGTGAAATTCTCTGTTTTTAGAGATATGGTGAAATTCACTATGTTTTTATAGATATGGTGAAATCCACTATGTTTTTAGAGACATGGTGAAATTCACTGTTTTAGAGATATGGTGAAATTCACAGTTTTTTATAGATATGGTGAAATCCACTATGTTTTTAGAGATATGGTGAAATTCTCTGTGTTTAGAGATATGGTGAAATTCACTATGTTTTTAGAGATATGGTGAAATCCACTATGTACATAGAGAAATGGTGAAATCCACTATGTATTTAGAGATATGGTGAAAATCGCTGTTTTTAGAGATATGGTGAAATTCACTATGTTTTTATAGATATGGTGAAATCCACTATGTTTTTAGAGACATGGTGAAATTCACTATGTTTTTAGAGATATGGTGAAATTCACTATGTTTTATAGATATGGTGAAATTCAATATGTTTTTATAGATATGGTGAAATTCTCTGTGTTTAGAGATATGGGGAAATTCACTATGTATTTGGAGATATGGTGAAATTCACTATGTTTTTAGAGATATGGTGAAATTCACTATATTGTTAGAGATATGGTGAAAATCGCTGTTTTTATAGATATGGTGAAATTCACTATGTTTTTATAGATATGGTGAAATCCACTATGTTTTTAGAGACATGGTGAAATTCACTGTTTTAAGAGATATGGTGAAACCCACTATGTACATAGAGATATGGTTAAATCCACTATGTATTTAGAGAAATGATGAAATCCACTATGTTTTTAGAGATATGGTGAAATTCTCTGTGTTTAGAGATATGGGGAAATTCACTATGTATTTAGAGATATGGTGAAATTCACTGTTTTTAGAGAAATGGTGAAATTCACTGTTTTTAGAGATATGGTGAAATTCACTATGTTTTTACAGATATGGTGAAATTCACTATGTTTTTAGAGATATGGTGAAATTCTCTGTGTTTAGAGATATGGGGAAATTCACTATGTATTTAGAGATATGGTGAAATCCACTATGTTTTTAGAGATATGGTGAAATTCACTATGTTTTTAGAGATATGGTGAAATTCGCTGTTTTTAGAGATATGGTGAAATTCACTGTTTTTAGAGATATGGTGAAATTCACTAAGTTTTTAGAGATATGGTGAAATTCGCTGTTTTTATAGATATGGTGAAATTCACAGTTTTTTATAGATATGGTGAAATTCACTGTTTTTAGAGATATGGTGAAATTCACTATGTTTTTATAGATATGGTGAAATCCACTATGTTTTTAGAGACATGGTGAAATTCACTATGTTTTTAGAGATATGGTGAAATTCACTATGTACATAGAGATATGGTGAAATCCACTATGTATTTAGAGAAATGATGAAATCCACTATGTTTTTAGAGATATGGTGAAATTCACTGTTTTTACAGATATGGTGAAATTCACTATGTTTTTAGAGATATGGTGAAATTCGCTGTTTTTATAGATATGGTGAAATTCACTGTTTTTAGAGATATGGTGAAATTCACTATGTTTTTACAGATATGGTGAAATTCACTATGTTTTTAGAGATATGGTGAAATTCTCTGTGTTTAGCGATATGGGGAAATTCACTGTTTTTAGAGATATGGTGAAATTCACTATGTTTTATAGATATGGTGAAATTCAATATGTTTTTAGAGACATGGTGAAATTCACCATGTTTTTAGAGATATGGTGAAATTCACTGCTTTTAGAGATATGTTGAAATCCACTATGTACATAGAGATATGGGGAAATTCAATATGTATTTAGAGATATGGTGAAATCCACTATGTTTTTAGAGATATGGTGAAATTCTCTGTGTTTAGCGATATGGGGAAATTCACTGTTTTTAGAGATATGGTGAGATTCACTATATTTTTAGAGATAAGGTGAAATCCACTATGTACATAGAGAAATAGTGAAATCCACTATGTATTTAGAGATATGGTGAAATTCACTGTTTTTATAGATATGGTGAAATCCACTGTTTTTAGAGACATGGTGAAATTCACTGTTTTTATAGTTATGGTGAAATTCACTGTTTTTAGAGATATGGTGAAATTCACTGTTTTTAGAGATATGGTGAAATTCACTGTTTTTTATAGATATGGTGAAATTCACTATGTTTTTAGAGATATGGTGAAATTCACTATGTTTTTAGAGATATGGTGAAATTCACTGTTTTTAGAGATATGTTGAAATTCACTATGTTTTTAGATATATGTTGAAATCCACTATAAACATAGAGATATGGGGAAATTCACTGTTTTTAGAGATATGGTGAAATTCGCTGTTTTTATAGATATGGTAAAATTCACTGTTTTTATAGATATGGTAAAATTCACTGTTTTTTATAGATATGGTGAAATTCACTATGTTTTTAGAGATATGGTGAAATTCGCTGTTTTTATAGATATGGTGAAATTCACTATGTTTTTATAGATATGGTGAAATCCACTGTTTTTAGAGACATGGTGAAATTCACTATGTTTTTAGAGATATGGTGAAATTCTCTGTGTTTAGAGATATGGGGAAATTCACTATGTATTTAGAGATATGGTGAAATTCACAGTTTTTAGAGATATGGTGAAATTCACTATGTTTTTACAGAAATGGTGAAATTCACTATGTTTTTAGAGATATGGTGAAATTCGCTGTTTTTATAGATATGGTGAAATTCACTGTTTTTTATAGATATGGTGAAATCCACTATGTTTTTAGAGACATGGTGAAATTCACCGTTTTAGAGATATGGTGAAATTCACTATGTTTTTAGAGATATGGTGAAATCCACTATGTTTTTAGAGACATGGTGAAATTCACTGTTTTTAGAGATATGGTGAAATTCACTGTTTTAGAGATATGGTGAAATTCACTATGTTTTTAGAGATATGGTGAAATCCACTATGTTTTTAGAGACATGGTGAAATTCACTGTTTTTAGAGATATGGTGAAATCCACTATGTTTTTAGAGATATGGTGAAATCCACTATGTAAATAGAGATATGGGGAAATTCACTATGTATTTAGAGATATGGTGAAATTCACTGTTTTTAGAGATACGGTGAAATTCACTATGTTTTTAGAGATATGGTGAAATTCACTGTTTTTATAGATATGGTGAAATCCACTGTTTTTAGAGACATGGTGAAATTCACTATGTTTTTAGAGATATGGTGAAATCCACTATGTACATAGAGATATGGGGAAATTCACTATGTATTTAGAGATATGGTGAAATCCACTATGTTTTTAGAGATATGGTGAAATTCACTGTTTTTACAGATATGGTGTAATTCACTATGTTTTTAGAGATATGGTGAAATTCGCAGTTTTTATAGATATGGTGAAATTCACTGTTTTTAGAGATATGGTGAAATTCACTATGTTTTTACAGATATGGTGAAATTCACTATGTTTTTAGAGATATGGTGTAATTCGCTGTTTTTATAGATACGGTGAAATTCACTATGTTTTTAGAGATATGGTGAAATTCACTGTTTTTATAGATATGGTGAAATCCACTGTTTTTAGAGACATGGTGAAATTCACTATGTTTTTAGAGATATGGTGAAATCCACTATGTACATAGAGATATGGGGAAATTCACTATGTATTTAGAGATATGGTGAAATCCACTATGTTTTTAGAGATATGGTGAAATTCACTATGTTTTTAGAGATATGGTGAAATTCGCTGTTTTTATAGATATGGTGAAATTCACAGTTTTTTATAGATATGGTGAAATTCACTGTTTTTAGAGATATGGTGAAATTCACTATGTTTTTATAGATATGGTGAAATCCACTATGTTTTTAGAGACATGGTGAAATTCACTATGTTTTTAGAGATATGGTGAAATTCACTATGTACATAGAGATATGGTGAAATCCACTATGTATTTAGAGAAATGATGAAATCCACTATGTTTTTAGAGATATGGTGAAATTCACTGTTTTTACAGATATGGTGTAATTCACTATGTTTTTAGAGATATGGTGAAATTCGCAGTTTTTATAGATATGGTGAAATTCACTGTTTTTAGAGATATGGTGAAATTCACTATGTTTTTACAGATATGGTGAAATTCACTATGTTTTTAGAGATATGGTGTAATTCGCTGTTTTTATAGATATGGTGAAATTCACTGTTTTTTATAGATATGGTGAAATCCACTATGTTTTTAGAGACATGGTGAAATTCACCATGTTTTTAGAGATATGGTGAAATTCACTGTTTTTAGAGATATGTTGAAATCCACTATGTACATAAAGATATGGGGAAATCCACTATGTATTTAGAGATATGGTGAAATCCACTATGTTTTTAGAGATATGGTGAAATTCTCTGTGTTTAGCGATATGGGGAAATTCACTGTTTTTAGAGATATGGTGAAATTCACTGTTTTTATAGATATGGTGAAATCCACTATGTACATAGAGATATGGTGAAATCCACTATGTATTTAGAGATATGGGGAAATTCACTATGTTTTTAGAGATATGGTGAAATTCACTATGTACATAGAGATATGGTGAAATCCACTATGTATTTAGAGAAATGATGAAATCCACTATGTTTTTAGAGATATGGTGAAATTCACTGTTTTTACAGATATGGTGTAATTCACTATGTTTTTAGAGATATGGTGAAATTCGCAGTTTTTATAGATATGGTGAAATTCACTGTTTTTAGAGATATGGTGAAATTCACTATGTTTTTACAGATATGGTGAAATTCACTATGTTTTTAGAGATATGGTGTAATTCGCTGTTTTTATAGATATGGTGAAATTCACTGTTTTTTATAGATATGGTGAAATCCACTATGTTTTTAGAGACATGGTGAAATTCACCATGTTTTTAGAGATATGGTGAAATTCACTGTTTTTAGAGATATGTTGAAATCCACTATGTACATAAAGATATGGGGAAATTCACTATGTATTTAGAGATATGGTGAAATCCACTATGTTTTTAGAGATATGGTGAAATTCTCTGTGTTTAGCGATATGGGGAAATTCACTGTTTTTAGAGATATGGTGAAATTCACTATGTTTTATAGATATGGTGAAATTCAATATGTTTTTATAGATATGGTGAAATTCTCTGTGTTTAGAGATATGGGGAAATTCACTATGTATTTGGAGATATGGTGAAATTCACTATGTTTTTAGAGATATGGTGAAATTCACTATATGTTTAGAGATATGGTGAAAATCGCTGTTTTTATAGATATGGTGAAATTCACTATGTTTTTATAGATATGGTGAAATCCACTATGTTTTTAGAGACATGGTGAAATTCACTGTTTTTAGAGATATGGTGAAACCCACTATGTACATAGAGATATGGTGAAATCCACTATGTATTTAGAGAAATGATGAAATCCACTATGTTTTTAGAGATATGGTGAAATTCTCTGTGTTTAGAGATATGGGGAAATTCACTATGTATTTAGAGATATGGTGAAATTCACTGTTTTTAGAGATATGGTGAAATTCACTGTTTTTAGAGATATGGTGAAATTCACTATGTTTTTAGAGATATGGTGAAATTCGCTGTTTTTAGAGATATGTTGAAATTCACTATGTTTTTAGATATATGGTGAAATCCACTATAAACATAGAGATATGGGGAAATTCACTGTTTTTAGAGATATGGTGAAATTCGCTGTTTTTATAGATATGGTAAAATTCACTGTTTTTTATAGATATGGTGAAATTCACTATGTTTTTAGAGATATGGTGAAATTCGCTGTTTTTAGAGATATGGTGAAATTCACTATGTTTTTATAGATATGGTGAAATCCACTATGTTTTTAGAGATATGGTGAAATTCTCTGTGTTTAGAGATATGGGGAAATTCACTATGTATTTGGAGATATGGTGAAATTCACTATGTTTTTAGAGATATGGTGAAATTCACTATGTTTTTAGAGATATGGTGAAAATCGCTGTTTTTATAGATATGGTGAAATTCACTGTTTTTATAGATATGGTGAAATCCACTATGTACATAGAGATATGGTGAAATCCACTATGTATTTAGAGATATGGGGAAATTCACTATGTTTTTAGAGATATGGTGAAATTCTCTGTGTTTAGCGATATGGGGAAATTCACTGTTTTTAGAGATATGGTGAAATTCACTATGTTTTATAGATATGGTGAAATTCAATATGTTTTTATAGATATGGTGAAATTCTCTGTGTTTAGAGATATGGGGAAATTCACTATGTATTTGGAGATATGGTGAAATTCACTATGTTTTTAGAGATATGGTGAAATTCACTATATTGTTAGAGATATGGTGAAAATCGCTGTTTTTATAGATATGGTGAAATTCACTATGTTTTTATAGATATGGTGAAATCCACTATGTTTTTAGAGACATGGTGAAATTCACTGTTTTTAGAGATATGGTGAAATTCTCTGTGTTTAGAGATATGGGGAAATTCACTATGTATTTAGAGATATGGTGAAATTCACTGTTTTTAGAGAAATGGTGAAATTCACTGTTTTTAGAGATATGGTGAAATTCACTATGTTTTTACAGATACGGTGAAATTCACTATGTTTTTAGAGATATGGTGAAATTCGCTGTTTTTATAGATATGGTGATTCAATGTTTTTTATAGATATGGTGAAATCCACTATGTTTTTAGAGATATGGTGAAATCCACTATGTACATAGAGATATGGGGAAATTCACTATGTATTTAGAGATATGGTGAAATCCACTATGTTTTTAGAGATATGGTGAAATTCTCTGTGTTTAGCGATATGGGGAAATTCACTGTTTTTAGAGATATGGTGAAATTCACTATATTTTTAGAGATAAGGTGAAATCCATTATGTACATAGAGAAATAGTGAAATCCACTATGTATTTAGAGATATGGTGAAATTCACTGTTTTTTATAGATATGGTGAAATTCACTATGTTTTTAGAGATATGGTGAAATTCACTATGTTTTTAGAGATATGGTGAAATTCGCTGTTTTTAGAGATATGTTGAAATTCACTGTTTTTAGATATATGGTGAAATCCAGTATAAACAGAGATATGGTGAAATTCGCTGTTTTTAGAGATATGGTGAAATTCACTATGTTTTTAGAGATATGGTGAAATCCACTATGTACATAGAGAAATAGTGAAATCCACTATGTATTTAGAGATATGGTGAAATTCTCTGTTTTTAGCGATATGGTGAAATTCACTATGTTTTTATAGATATGGTGAAATCCACTATGTTTTTAGAGATATGGTGAAATTCACTGTTTTTAGAGATATGGTGAAATCCACTATGTACATAGAGATATGGTGAAATCCACTATGTATTTAGAGATATGGTGAAATCCACTGTTTTTAGAGATATGGTGAAATTCACTATGTATTTAGAGATATGGTGAAATTCACTGTTTTTAGAGACATGGTGAAATTCACTATGTTTTTATAGTTATGGTGAAATTCACTGTTTTTAGAGATATGGTGAAATTCACTGTTTTTAGAGATATGGTGAAATTCACTATGTTTTTATAGATATGGTGAAATTCACTATGTTTTTAGAGATATGGTGAAATTCACTATGTTTTTTGAGATATGGTGAAATTCGCTGTTTTTAGAGATATGTTGAAATTCACTATGTTTTTAGATATATGGTGAAATCCACTATAAACATAGAGATATGGGGAAATTCACTGTTTTTAGAGATATGGTGAAATTCGCTGTTTTTAGAGATATGTTGAAATTCACTATGTTTTTAGATATATGGTGAAATCCACTATAAACATAGAGATATGGGGAAATTCACTGTTTTTAGAGATATGGTGAAATTCGCTGTTTTTATAGATATGGTGAAATTCGCTGTTTTTATAGATATGGTGAAATTCACTATGTTTTTATAGATATGGTGAAATCCACTGTTTTTAGAGACATGGTGAAATTCACTATGTTTTTAGAGATATGGTGAAATTCACTATGTTTTTAGAGATATGGTGAAATTCACTATGTTTTTAGAGATATGGTGAAATTCGCTGTTTTTAGAGATATGTTGAAATTCACTATGTTTTTAGATATATGGTGAAATCCACTATAAACATAGAGATATGGGGAAATTCACTGTTTTTAGAGATATGGTGAAATTCGCTGTTTTTAGAGATATGTTGAAATTCACTATGTTTTTAGATATATGGTGAAATCCACTATAAACATAGAGATATGGGGAAATTCACTGTTTTTAGAGATATGGTGAAATTCGCTGTTTTTATAGATATGGTGAAATTCGCTGTTTTTATAGATATGGTGAAATTCACTATGTTTTTATAGATATGGTGAAATCCACTGTTTTTAGAGACATGGTGAAATTCACTATGTTTTTAGAGATATGGTGAAATTCACTATGTTTTTATAGATATGGTGAAATTCACTGTTTTTTATAGATATGGTGAAATCCACTATGTTTTTAGAGACATGGTGAAATTCACCGTTTTAGAGATATGGTGAAATTCACTATGTTTTTAGAGATATGGTGAAATCCACTATGTTTTTAGAGATATGGTGAAATCCACTATGTAAATAGAGATATGGGGAAATTCACTATGTATTTAGAGATATGGTGAAATTCACTGTTTTTAGAGATACGGTGAAATTCACTATGTTTTTAGAGATATGGTGAAATTCACTGTTTTTATAGATATGGTGAAATCCACTGTTTTTAGAGACATGGTGAAATTCACTATGTTTTTAGAGATATGGTGAAATCCACTATGTACATAGAGATATGGGGAAATTCACTATGTATTTAGAGATATGGTGAAATCCACTATGTTTTTAGAGATATGGTGAAATTCACTATGTTTTTAGAGATATGGTGAAATTCGCTGTTTTTAGAGATATGGTGAAATTCACTGTTTTTAGAGATATGGTGAAATTCACTAAGTTTTTAGAGATATGGTGAAATTCGCTGTTTTTATAGATATGGTGAAATTCACAGTTTTTTATAGATATGGTGAAATTCACTGTTTTTAGAGATATGGTGAAATTCACTATGTTTTTATAGATATGGTGAAATCCACTATGTTTTTAGAGACATGGTGAAATTCACTATGTTTTTAGAGATATGGTGAAATTCGCTGTTTTTATAGATATGGTGAAATTCACAGTTTTTTATAGATATGGTGAAATTCACTGTTTTTAGAGATATGGTGAAATTCACTATGTTTTTATAGATATGGTGAAATCCACTATGTTTTTAGAGACATGGTGAAATTCACTATGTTTTTAGAGATATGGTGAAATTCACTATGTACATAGAGATATGGTGAAATCCACTATGTATTTAGAGAAATGATGAAATCCACTATGTTTTTAGAGATATGGTGAAATTCACTGTTTTTACAGATATGGTGTAATTCACTATGTTTTTAGAGATATGGTGAAATTCGCAGTTTTTATAGATATGGTGAAATTCACTGTTTTTAGAGATATGGTGAAATTCACTATGTTTTTACAGATATGGTGAAATTCACTATGTTTTTAGAGATATGGTGTAATTCGCTGTTTTTATAGATATGGTGAAATTCACTGTTTTTTATAGATATGGTGAAATCCACTATGTTTTTAGAGACATGGTGAAATTCACCATGTTTTTAGAGATATGGTGAAATTCACTGTTTTTAGAGATATGTTGAAATCCACTATGTACATAAAGATATGGGGAAATCCACTATGTATTTAGAGATATGGTGAAATCCACTATGTTTTTAGAGATATGGTGAAATTCTCTGTGTTTAGCGATATGGGGAAATTCACTGTTTTTAGAGATATGGTGAAATTCACTGTTTTTATAGATATGGTGAAATCCACTATGTACATAGAGATATGGTGAAATCCACTATGTATTTAGAGATATGGGGAAATTCACTATGTTTTTAGAGATATGGTGAAATTCACTATGTACATAGAGATATGGTGAAATCCACTATGTATTTAGAGAAATGATGAAATCCACTATGTTTTTAGAGATATGGTGAAATTCACTGTTTTTACAGATATGGTGTAATTCACTATGTTTTTAGAGATATGGTGAAATTCGCAGTTTTTATAGATATGGTGAAATTCACTGTTTTTAGAGATATGGTGAAATTCACTATGTTTTTACAGATATGGTGAAATTCACTATGTTTTTAGAGATATGGTGTAATTCGCTGTTTTTATAGATATGGTGAAATTCACTGTTTTTTATAGATATGGTGAAATCCACTATGTTTTTAGAGACATGGTGAAATTCACCATGTTTTTAGAGATATGGTGAAATTCACTGTTTTTAGAGATATGTTGAAATCCACTATGTACATAAAGATATGGGGAAATTCACTATGTATTTAGAGATATGGTGAAATCCACTATGTTTTTAGAGATATGGTGAAATTCTCTGTGTTTAGCGATATGGGGAAATTCACTGTTTTTAGAGATATGGTGAAATTCACTATGTTTTATAGATATGGTGAAATTCAATATGTTTTTATAGATATGGTGAAATTCTCTGTGTTTAGAGATATGGGGAAATTCACTATGTATTTGGAGATATGGTGAAATTCACTATGTTTTTAGAGATATGGTGAAATTCACTATATGTTTAGAGATATGGTGAAAATCGCTGTTTTTATAGATATGGTGAAATTCACTATGTTTTTATAGATATGGTGAAATCCACTATGTTTTTAGAGACATGGTGAAATTCACTGTTTTTAGAGATATGGTGAAACCCACTATGTACATAGAGATATGGTGAAATCCACTATGTATTTAGAGAAATGATGAAATCCACTATGTTTTTAGAGATATGGTGAAATTCTCTGTGTTTAGAGATATGGGGAAATTCACTATGTATTTAGAGATATGGTGAAATTCACTGTTTTTAGAGATATGGTGAAATTCACTGTTTTTAGAGATATGGTGAAATTCACTATGTTTTTAGAGATATGGTGAAATTCGCTGTTTTTAGAGATATGTTGAAATTCACTATGTTTTTAGATATATGGTGAAATCCACTATAAACATAGAGATATGGGGAAATTCACTGTTTTTAGAGATATGGTGAAATTCGCTGTTTTTATAGATATGGTAAAATTCACTGTTTTTTATAGATATGGTGAAATTCACTATGTTTTTAGAGATATGGTGAAATTCGCTGTTTTTAGAGATATGGTGAAATTCACTATGTTTTTATAGATATGGTGAAATCCACTATGTTTTTAGAGATATGGTGAAATTCTCTGTGTTTAGAGATATGGGGAAATTCACTATGTATTTGGAGATATGGTGAAATTCACTATGTTTTTAGAGATATGGTGAAATTCACTATGTTTTTAGAGATATGGTGAAAATCGCTGTTTTTATAGATATGGTGAAATTCACTGTTTTTATAGATATGGTGAAATCCACTATGTACATAGAGATATGGTGAAATCCACTATGTATTTAGAGATATGGGGAAATTCACTATGTTTTTAGAGATATGGTGAAATTCTCTGTGTTTAGCGATATGGGGAAATTCACTGTTTTTAGAGATATGGTGAAATTCACTATGTTTTATAGATATGGTGAAATTCAATATGTTTTTATAGATATGGTGAAATTCTCTGTGTTTAGAGATATGGGGAAATTCACTATGTATTTGGAGATATGGTGAAATTCACTATGTTTTTAGAGATATGGTGAAATTCACTATATTGTTAGAGATATGGTGAAAATCGCTGTTTTTATAGATATGGTGAAATTCACTATGTTTTTATAGATATGGTGAAATCCACTATGTTTTTAGAGACATGGTGAAATTCACTGTTTTTAGAGATATGGTGAAATTCTCTGTGTTTAGAGATATGGGGAAATTCACTATGTATTTAGAGATATGGTGAAATTCACTGTTTTTAGAGAAATGGTGAAATTCACTGTTTTTAGAGATATGGTGAAATTCACTATGTTTTTACAGATACGGTGAAATTCACTATGTTTTTAGAGATATGGTGAAATTCGCTGTTTTTATAGATATGGTGAAATTCAATGTTTTTTATAGATATGGTGAAATCCACTATGTTTTTAGAGATATGGTGAAATCCACTATGTACATAGAGATATGGGGAAATTCACTATGTATTTAGAGATATGGTGAAATCCACTATGTTTTTAGAGATATGGTGAAATTCTCTGTGTTTAGCGATATGGGGAAATTCACTGTTTTTAGAGATATGGTGAAATTCACTATATTTTTAGAGATAAGGTGAAATCCATTATGTACATAGAGAAATAGTGAAATCCACTATGTATTTAGAGATATGGTGAAATTCACTGTTTTTTATAGATATGGTGAAATTCACTATGTTTTTAGAGATATGGTGAAATTCACTATGTTTTTAGAGATATGGTGAAATTCGCTGTTTTTAGAGATATGTTGAAATTCACTGTTTTTAGATATATGGTGAAATCCAGTATAAACAGAGATATGGTGAAATTCGCTGTTTTTAGAGATATGGTGAAATTCACTATGTTTTTAGAGATATGGTGAAATCCACTATGTACATAGAGAAATAGTGAAATCCACTATGTATTTAGAGATATGGTGAAATTCTCTGTTTTTAGCGATATGGTGAAATTCACTATGTTTTTATAGATATGGTGAAATCCACTATGTTTTTAGAGATATGGTGAAATTCACTGTTTTTAGAGATATGGTGAAATCCACTATGTACATAGAGATATGGTGAAATCCACTATGTATTTAGAGATATGGTGAAATCCACTGTTTTTAGAGATATGGTGAAATTCACTATGTATTTAGAGATATGGTGAAATTCACTGTTTTTAGAGACATGGTGAAATTCACTATGTTTTTATAGTTATGGTGAAATTCACTGTTTTTAGAGATATGGTGAAATTCACTGTTTTTAGAGATATGGTGAAATTCACTATGTTTTTATAGATATGGTGAAATTCACTATGTTTTTAGAGATATGGTGAAATTCACTATGTTTTTTGAGATATGGTGAAATTCGCTGTTTTTAGAGATATGTTGAAATTCACTATGTTTTTAGATATATGGTGAAATCCACTATAAACATAGAGATATGGGGAAATTCACTGTTTTTAGAGATATGGTGAAATTCGCTGTTTTTAGAGATATGTTGAAATTCACTATGTTTTTAGATATATGGTGAAATCCACTATAAACATAGAGATATGGGGAAATTCACTGTTTTTAGAGATATGGTGAAATTCGCTGTTTTTATAGATATGGTGAAATTCGCTGTTTTTATAGATATGGTGAAATTCACTATGTTTTTATAGATATGGTGAAATCCACTGTTTTTAGAGACATGGTGAAATTCACTATGTTTTTAGAGATATGGTGAAATTCACTATGTTTTTAGAGATATGGTGAAATTCACCATGTTTTTAGAGATATGGTGAAATTCGCTGTTTTTAGAGATATGTTGAAATTCACTATGTTTTTAGATATATGGTGAAATCCACTATAAACATAGAGATATGGGGAAATTCACTGTTTTTAGAGATATGGTGAAATTCGCTGTTTTTAGAGATATGTTGAAATTCACTATGTTTTTAGATATATGGTGAAATCCACTATAAACATAGAGATATGGGGAAATTCACTGTTTTTAGAGATATGGTGAAATTCGCTGTTTTTATAGATATGGTGAAATTCGCTGTTTTTATAGATATGGTGAAATTCACTATGTTTTTATAGATATGGTGAAATCCACTGTTTTTAGAGACATGGTGAAATTCACTATGTTTTTAGAGATATGGTGAAATTCACTATGTTTTTAGAGATATGGTGAAATTCACTATGTTTTTAGAGATATGGTGAAATCCACTATGTATAAAGAGATATGGTGAAATCCACTATGTTTTTAGAGATATGGTGAAATTCGCTGTTTTTATAGATATGGTGAAATTCACTGTTTCTTTATGGATATGGTGAAATCCACTATGTTTTTAGAGATATGGTGAAATCCACTATGTACCTAGAGAAATAGTGAAATCCACTATGTATTTAGAGATATGGTGAAATTCTCTGTTTTTAGAGATATGGTGAAATTCACTATGTTTTTATAGATATGGTGAAATCCGCTATGTTTTTAGAGATATGGTGAAAATCGCTGTTTTTATAGATATGGTGAAATTCACAGTTTTTTATAGATATGGTGAAATCCACTATGTTTTTAGAGATATGGTGAAATTCTCTGTGTTTAGAGATATGGTGAAATTCACTATGTTTTTAGAGATATGGTGAAATTCACTGTTTTTTATAGATATGGTGAAATTCACTATGTTTTTAGAGATATGGTGAAATTCACTATGTTTTTAGAGATATGGTGAAATTCACTGTTTTTAGAGATATGTTGAAATTCACTATGTTTTTAAATATATGTTGAAATCCACTATAAACATAGAGATATGGGGAAATTCACTGTTTTTAGAGATATGGTGAAATTCGCTGTTTTTATAGATATGGTAAAATTCACTGTTTTTATAGATATGGTAAAATTCACTGTTTTTTATAGATATGGTGAAATTCACTATGTTTTTAGAGATATGGTGAAATTCGCTGTTTTTATAGATATGGTGAAATTCACTATGTTTTTATAGATATGGTGAAATCCACTGTTTTTAGAGACATGGTGAAATTCACTATGTTTTTAGAGATATGGTGAAATTCTCTGTGTTTAGAGATATGGGGAAATTCACTATGTATTTAGAGATATGGTGAAATTCACAGTTTTTAGAGATATGGTGAAATTCGCTGTTTTTATAGATATGGTGAAATTCACTGTTTTTTATAGATATGGTGAAATCCACTATGTTTTTAGAGACATGGTGAAATTCACCGTTTTAGAGATATGGTGAAATTCACTATGTTTTTAGAGATATGGTGAAATCCACTATGTTTTTAGAGATATGGTGAAATCCACTATGTAAATAGAGATATGGGGAAATTCACTATGTATTTAGAGATATGGTGAAATTCACTGTTTTTAGAGATACGGTGAAATTCACTATGTTTTTAGAGATATGGTGAAATTCACTGTTTTTATAGATATGGTGAAATCCACTGTTTTTAGAGACATGGTGAAATTCACTATGTTTTTAGAGATATGGTGAAATCCACTATGTACATAGAGATATGGGGAAATTCACTATGTATTTAGAGATATGGTGAAATCCACTATGTTTTTAGAGATATGGTGAAATTCACTATGTTTTTAGAGATATGGTGAAATTCGCTGTTTTTAGAGATATGGTGAAATTCACTGTTTTTAGAGATATGGTGAAATTCACTAAGTTTTTAGAGATATGGTGAAATTCGCTGTTTTTATAGATATGGTGAAATTCACAGTTTTTTATAGATATGGTGAAATTCACTGTTTTTAGAGATATGGTGAAATTCACTATGTTTTTATAGATATGGTGAAATCCACTATGTTTTTAGAGACATGGTGAAATTCACTATGTTTTTAGAGATATGGTGAAATTCGCTGTTTTTATAGATATGGTGAAATTCACAGTTTTTTATAGATATGGTGAAATTCACTGTTTTTAGAGATATGGTGAAATTCACTATGTTTTTATAGATATGGTGAAATCCACTATGTTTTTAGAGACATGGTGAAATTCACTATGTTTTTAGAGATATGGTGAAATTCACTATGTACATAGAGATATGGTGAAATCCACTATGTATTTAGAGAAATGATGAAATCCACTATGTTTTTAGAGATATGGTGAAATTCACTGTTTTTACAGATATGGTGTAATTCACTATGTTTTTAGAGATATGGTGAAATTCGCAGTTTTTATAGATATGGTGAAATTCACTGTTTTTAGAGATATGGTGAAATTCACTATGTTTTTACAGATATGGTGAAATTCACTATGTTTTTAGAGATATGGTGTAATTCGCTGTTTTTATAGATATGGTGAAATTCACTGTTTTTTATAGATATGGTGAAATCCACTATGTTTTTAGAGACATGGTGAAATTCACCATGTTTTTAGAGATATGGTGAAATTCACTGTTTTTAGAGATATGTTGAAATCCACTATGTACATAAAGATATGGGGAAATCCACTATGTATTTAGAGATATGGTGAAATCCACTATGTTTTTAGAGATATGGTGAAATTCTCTGTGTTTAGCGATATGGGGAAATTCACTGTTTTTAGAGATATGGTGAAATTCACTGTTTTTATAGATATGGTGAAATCCACTATGTACATAGAGATATGGTGAAATCCACTATGTATTTAGAGATATGGGGAAATTCACTATGTTTTTAGAGATATGGTGAAATTCACTATGTACATAGAGATATGGTGAAATCCACTATGTATTTAGAGAAATGATGAAATCCACTATGTTTTTAGAGATATGGTGAAATTCACTGTTTTTACAGATATGGTGTAATTCACTATGTTTTTAGAGATATGGTGAAATTCGCAGTTTTTATAGATATGGTGAAATTCACTGTTTTTAGAGATATGGTGAAATTCACTATGTTTTTACAGATATGGTGAAATTCACTATGTTTTTAGAGATATGGTGTAATTCGCTGTTTTTATAGATATGGTGAAATTCACTGTTTTTTATAGATATGGTGAAATCCACTATGTTTTTAGAGACATGGTGAAATTCACCATGTTTTTAGAGATATGGTGAAATTCACTGTTTTTAGAGATATGTTGAAATCCACTATGTACATAAAGATATGGGGAAATTCACTATGTATTTAGAGATATGGTGAAATCCACTATGTTTTTAGAGATATGGTGAAATTCTCTGTGTTTAGCGATATGGGGAAATTCACTGTTTTTAGAGATATGGTGAAATTCACTATGTTTTATAGATATGGTGAAATTCAATATGTTTTTATAGATATGGTGAAATTCTCTGTGTTTAGAGATATGGGGAAATTCACTATGTATTTGGAGATATGGTGAAATTCACTATGTTTTTAGAGATATGGTGAAATTCACTATATGTTTAGAGATATGGTGAAAATCGCTGTTTTTATAGATATGGTGAAATTCACTATGTTTTTATAGATATGGTGAAATCCACTATGTTTTTAGAGACATGGTGAAATTCACTGTTTTTAGAGATATGGTGAAACCCACTATGTACATAGAGATATGGTGAAATCCACTATGTATTTAGAGAAATGATGAAATCCACTATGTTTTTAGAGATATGGTGAAATTCTCTGTGTTTAGAGATATGGGGAAATTCACTATGTATTTAGAGATATGGTGAAATTCACTGTTTTTAGAGATATGGTGAAATTCACTGTTTTTAGAGATATGGTGAAATTCACTATGTTTTTAGAGATATGGTGAAATTCGCTGTTTTTAGAGATATGTTGAAATTCACTATGTTTTTAGATATATGGTGAAATCCACTATAAACATAGAGATATGGGGAAATTCACTGTTTTTAGAGATATGGTGAAATTCGCTGTTTTTATAGATATGGTAAAATTCACTGTCTTTTATAGATATGGTGAAATTCACTATGTTTTTAGAGATATGGTGAAATTCGCTGTTTTTAGAGATATGGTGAAATTCACTATGTTTTTATAGATATGGTGAAATCCACTATGTTTTTAGAGATATGGTGAAATTCTCTGTGTTTAGAGATATGGGGAAATTCACTATGTATTTGGAGATATGGTGAAATTCACTATGTTTTTAGAGATATGGTGAAATTCACTATGTTTTTAGAGATATGGTGAAAATCGCTGTTTTTATAGATATGGTGAAATTCACTGTTTTTATAGATATGGTGAAATCCACTATGTACATAGAGATATGGTGAAATCCACTATGTATTTAGAGATATGGGGAAATTCACTATGTTTTTAGAGATATGGTGAAATTCTCTGTGTTTAGCGATATGGGGAAATTCACTGTTTTTAGAGATATGGTGAAATTCACTATGTTTTATAGATATGGTGAAATTCAATATGTTTTTATAGATATGGTGAAATTCTCTGTGTTTAGAGATATGGGGAAATTCACTATGTATTTGGAGATATGGTGAAATTCACTATGTTTTTAGAGATATGGTGAAATTCACTATATTGTTAGAGATATGGTGAAAATCGCTGTTTTTATAGATATGGTGAAATTCACTATGTTTTTATAGATATGGTGAAATCCACTATGTTTTTAGAGACATGGTGAAATTCACTGTTTTTAGAGATATGGTGAAATTCTCTGTGTTTAGAGATATGGGGAAATTCACTATGTATTTAGAGATATGGTGAAATTCACTGTTTTTAGAGAAATGGTGAAATTCACTGTTTTTAGAGATATGGTGAAATTCACTATGTTTTTACAGATACGGTGAAATTCACTATGTTTTTAGAGATATGGTGAAATTCGCTGTTTTTATAGATATGGTGAAATTCAATGTTTTTTATAGATATGGTGAAATCCACTATGTTTTTAGAGATATGGTGAAATCCACTATGTACATAGAGATATGGGGAAATTCACTATGTATTTAGAGATATGGTGAAATCCACTATGTTTTTAGAGATATGGTGAAATTCTCTGTGTTTAGCGATATGGGGAAATTCACTGTTTTTAGAGATATGGTGAAATTCACTATATTTTTAGAGATAAGGTGAAATCCATTATGTACATAGAGAAATAGTGAAATCCACTATGTATTTAGAGATATGGTGAAATTCACTGTTTTTTATAGATATGGTGAAATTCACTATGTTTTTAGAGATATGGTGAAATTCACTATGTTTTTAGAGATATGGTGAAATTCGCTGTTTTTAGAGATATGTTGAAATTCACTGTTTTTAGATATATGGTGAAATCCAGTATAAACATAGAGATATGGTGAAATTCGCTGTTTTTAGAGATATGGTGAAATTCACTATGTTTTTAGAGATATGGTGAAATCCACTATGTACATAGAGAAATAGTGAAATCCACTATGTATTTAGAGATATGGTGAAATTCTCTGTTTTTAGCGATATGGTGAAATTCACTATGTTTTTATAGATATGGTGAAATCCACTATGTTTTTAGAGATATGGTGAAATTCACTGTTTTTAGAGATATGGTGAAATCCACTATGTACATAGAGATATGGTGAAATCCACTATGTATTTAGAGATATGGTGAAATCCACTGTTTTTAGAGATATGGTGAAATTCACTATGTATTTAGAGATATGGTGAAATTCACTGTTTTTAGAGACATGGTGAAATTCACTATGTTTTTATAGTTATGGTGAAATTCACTGTTTTTAGAGATATGGTGAAATTCACTGTTTTTAGAGATATGGTGAAATTCACTGTTTTTTATAGATATGGTGAAATTCACTATGTTTTTAGAGATATGGTGAAATTCACTATGTTTTTTGAGATATGGTGAAATTCGCTGTTTTTAGAGATATGTTGAAATTCACTATGTTTTTAGATATATGGTGAAATCCACTATAAACATAGAGATATGGGGAAATTCACTGTTTTTAGAGATATGGTGAAATTCGCTGTTTTTAGAGATATGTTGAAATTCACTATGTTTTTAGATATATGGTGAAATCCACTATAAACATAGAGATATGGGGAAATTCACTGTTTTTAGAGATATGGTGAAATTTGCTGTTTTTATAGATATGGTGAAATTCGCTGTTTTTATAGATATGGTGAAATTCACTATGTTTTTATAGATATGGTGAAATCCACTGTTTTTAGAGACATGGTGAAATTCACTATGTTTTTAGAGATATGGTGAAATTCACTATGTTTTTAGAGATATGGTGAAATTCACTATGTTTTTAGAGATATGGTGAAATTCGCTGTTTTTAGAGATATGTTGAAATTCACTATGTTTTTAGATATATGGTGAAATCCACTATAAACATAGAGATATGGGGAAATTCACTGTTTTTAGAGATATGGTGAAATTCGCTGTTTTTAGAGATATGTTGAAATTCACTATGTTTTTAGATATATGGTGAAATCCACTATAAACATAGAGATATGGGGAAATTCACTGTTTTTAGAGATATGGTGAAATTCGCTGTTTTTATAGATATGGTGAAATTCGCTGTTTTTATAGATATGGTGAAATTCACTATGTTTTTATAGATATGGTGAAATCCACTGTTTTTAGAGACATGGTGAAATTCACTATGTTTTTAGAGATATGGTGAAATTCACTATGTTTTTAGAGACATGGTGAAATTCACTGTTTTAAGAGATATGGTGAAACCCACTATGTACATAGAGATATGGTTAAATCCACTATGTATTTAGAGAAATTATGAAATCCACTATGTTTTTAGAGATATGGTGAAATTCTCTGTGTTTAGAGATATGGGGAAATTCACTATGTATTTAGAGATATGGTGAAATTCACTGTTTTTAGAGAAATGGTGAAATTCACTGTTTTTAGAGATATGGTGAAATTCACTATGTTTTTACAGATATGGTGAAATTCACTATGTTTTTAGAGATATGGTGAAATTCTCTGTGTTTAGAGATATGGGGATATTCACTATGTATTTAGAGATATGGTGAAATTCACTGTTTTTAGAGAAATGGTGAAATTCACTGTTTTTAGAGATATGTTGAAATTCACTATGTTTTTAGAGATATGGTGAAATTCACTATGTTTTTAGAGATATGGTGAAATTCACTATGTTTTTAGAGATATGTTGAAATTCACTATGTTTTTAGAGATATGTTGAAATTCACTATGTTTTTAGATATATGGTGAAATCCACTATGTACATAGAGAAATAGTGAAATCCACTATGTATTTAGAGATATGGTGAAATTCTCTGTTTTTAGCGATATGGTGAAATTCACTATGTTTTTATAGATATGGTGAAATCCACTATGTTTTTAGAGATATGGTGAAATTCACTGTTTTTAGAGAAATGGTGAAATTCACTGTTTTTAGAGATATGGTGAAATTCACTATGTTTTTACAGATACGGTGAAATTCGCTGTTTTTATAGATATGGTGAAATTCAATGTTTTTTATAGATATGGTGAAATCCACTATGTTTTTAGAGATATGGTGAAATCCACTATGTACATAGAGATATGGGGAAATTCACTATGTATTTAGAGATATGGTGAAATCCACTATGTTTTTAGAGATATGGTGAAATTCTCTGTGTTTAGCGATATGTGGAAATTCACTGTTTTTAGAGATATGGTGAAATTCACTATATTTTTAGAGATAAGGTGAAATCCATTATGTACATAGAGAAAAAGTGAAATACACTATGTATTTAGAGATATGGTGAAATTCACTGTTTTTTATAGATATGGTGAAATTCACTATGTTTTTAGAGATATGGTGAAATTCGCTGTTTTTAGAGATATGTTGAAATTCACTATGTTTTTAGATATATGGTGAAATCCACTATAAACAGAGATATGGGGAAATTCACTGTTTTTAGAGATATGGTGAAATTAGCTGTTTTTAGAGATATGGTGAAATTCACTATGTTTTTAGAGATATGGTGAAATTCACTATGTTTTTAGAGATATGGTGAAATCCACTAGGTATAAAGAGATATGGTGAAATCCACTATGTTTTTAGAGATATGGTGAAATTCTCTGTGTTTAGAGATATGGGGAAATTCACTATGTATTTAGAGATATGGTGAAATTCACAGTTTTTAGAGATATGGTGAAATTCACTATGTTTTTACAGATATGGTGAAATTCACTATGTTTTTAGAGATATGTTGAAATTCGCTGTTTTTATAGATATGGTGAAATTCACTGTTTCTTTATAGATATGGTGAAATCCACTATGTTTTTAGAGACATGGTGAAATTCACTGTTTTTAGAGATATGGTGAAATTCGCTATGTTTTTAGAGATATGGTGAAATCCACTATGTACATAGAGAAATAGTGAAATCCACTATGTATTTAGAGATATGGTGAAATCCACTATGTTTTTAGAGATATGGTGAAAATCGCTGTTTTTATAGATATGGTGAAATCCACTATGTTTTTAGAGATATGGTGAAATTCTCTGTGTTTAGAGATATGGTGAAATTCACTGTTTTTAGAGATATGTTGAAATCCACTATGTACATAGAGAAATGGTGAAATCCACTATGTATTTAGAGATATGGTGAAAATCGCTGTTTTTAGAGATATGGTGAAATTGACTGTTTTTAGAGATATGGTGAAATCCACTATGTACATAGAGATATGGTGAAATCCACTATGTATTTAGAGATATGGTTAAATCCACTATGTTTTTAGAGATATGGTGAAATTCTCTGTGTTTAGAGATATGGGGAAATTCACTGATTTTAGAGATATGGTGAAATTCACTGATTTTAGAGATATGGTGAAATCCACTATGTACATAGAGATATGGTGAAATCCACTATGTTTTTAGAGATATGGTGAAATTCTCTGTGTTTAGAGATATGGGGAAATTCACTATGTATTTAGAGATATGGTGAAATTCACTGTTTTTAGAGATATGGTGAAATTCACTATGTACATAGAGAAATAGTGAAATCCACTATGTATTTAGAGATATGGTGAAATTCACTATGTTTTTAGAGATATGGTGAAATCCAG
Organism: Thymallus thymallus; assembly: GCA_023634145.1. NCBI lineage: Eukaryota > Metazoa > Chordata > Actinopteri > Salmoniformes > Salmonidae > Thymallus > Thymallus thymallus. Next base: position 1,980,466 of record CM042386.1, on the reverse strand, counting down.
TATGTTTTTAGAGATATGGTGAAATTCACAATGTTTTTAGAGATATGGTGAAATTCGCTGTTTTTAAGAGATATGGTGAAATCCACTATGTACATAGAGATATGGGGAAATCCACTATGTTTTTAGAGATATGGTGAAATTCTCTGTGTTTAGAGATATGGTGAAATTCGCTATGTGTTTAGAGATATGGTGAAATTCACTATGTTTTTAGAGATATGGTGAAATTCACTGTTTTTAGAGATATGGTGAAATCCACTATGTTTTTAGAGATATGGTGAAATTCACTATGTTTTTAGAGATATGGTGAAATTCACTATGTTTTTAGAGATATGGTGAAATTCGCTATGTGTTTAGAGATATGGTGAAATTCACTATGTTTTTAGAGATATGGTGAAATTCACTATGTTTTTAGAGATATTTCCTTCACAGAACAGCGCAGACTGGCTCTAACCAGAATAGAAAGAGGAGTGGGAGGCCCCGATGCACAACTGAGCAAGAGGACAATTACATCTGGTTAGAGCCAGATTATCAGCCGTTTCCAGCTACAATAGTCATTTAAAACATTAACAATGTCTAGACTGCATTTCTGATCAACTTGATGTTATTTTCATGGACAAAAAAAGTGCTTTTCTTTAAAAAAATTCAAAGTGACCCCAAACTTTTGAACGGTAGTGTAGATTTTTTACATTTAACCTTTATTTAACTTGGCAAGTCAGTTAAGAACAAATTCTTATTTACAATGACGTCCTGCACCGGCCAAACCCGGACGACGTGGGCCAATTGTGCGCGGCCCTATGGGACTCCCAATCACGGCCGGTTGTGATACAGCCTGGATTCGAACCAGTGTGGCTGTAGTGACGCCTCTGGCACTGAGATGCAGTGCCTTAGACCGCTGCCCCACTCAGGAGCAACTCCTCCCCCATAAGCATTCCTGTCTCTTCTACAGACGTTATATCCTTGTATTGCTACTGCTGTATCAAATGAATTATCTGAGTCTCAGAAACGGCTAATATATGAATGTTATCTGATGTTAGCAAGTTATTGATTTCATTAACCCTATTTCAAAGGCTACACATATTAATATGGACTATTTTCAGCCCTTTCCTGGGCAGTTTATCAGAGATAGACATAATATGGAAAAGAGCAGACAAGGCGAGAGAAAAAAATAGACATTCAGAAGTCCATTAATCAGTTGGTGTTTGTGAGTGTGCTGCCGGGTTGAAGCCATTAACCCACAGGCTTGGCTCTCTCATCCATTCTCTCATCCATTCTCTCATCCATTCTCTCATCCATTCCCGGAACAATGCGCGGTCCCAGACACTATGGCTAACTGCGTCGCGGGCTGCGTTCAAGCCCTCAAGAAAACCCTGCTACGCCAAACAGCTCCCCAGACCTGGCCTTGGGTCGGCAGGATCACTGGACAGATAGTAGCGGTCCCAGCAAGTGATGCCAACTCTGTTGTGGGATCCAAACTCAAAAGGTAGCTAGCTAGTAGCCAAACCTTTTCAACAGACTTTCAAAACTTTCCAAAACAACAAACCGAGCTCTCCCTCATTCCAAAATACAGCCAATCACAGTATAGTTTACTGCCGTGTATTGTGACCACGACCAGAGGCCAAAAATACACTTAAACACCAGTTTAGTTACCAACATTACATCTGAGCCAAACAGCCAAACTCTGAACGGCTAAGCAGCCAAACAGCCAAACTCTGAACGGCTAAGGAGCCAAACAGCCAAAGTCTGCACGGCTAAGGAGCCAAACAGCCAAAGTCTGCACGGCTAAGGAGCCAAACAGCCAGAGTATGCACGGCTAAGGAGCCAAACAGCCAGAGTATGCACGGCTAAGGAGCCAAACAGCCAGAGTCTGCACGGCTAAGGAGTCAAACAGCCAGTGATTTTGACAGACAAGTCAGGACCATTTCCCAGATTCAGTGAATGTGTTCCATATTTATCCATGTCATGCTGAAACAGTCTCACAGCTCTGACAATCTGTGCCATTTGGGACACAAGCTCATACAGCTCTGTCAGCCCTCACAGAGCTCTCACAGCCCAGCCTCCCTGGGGCCAAAATTAGCCCAGACATTGTCAACATAGCTTCCCTGGTTCAACCGGCTCGTGGGATGGTAGCATGGGAGGATGGTGGGATGGTGGGATGGTAGGATGGTAGGATGGTGGGAAAGAAAGAAAAAACAAAGGGTTTCTGAGTGATGCCAAACTAAATGTCAGCCATGATAAGAATCCTTAATGCTCCCAGGGTATTCATCAATCAGACCTCTCTCAGATGTTTTCTCAGTACACAGCAGCCTAGAACTGCTGTCTGTCTGTCAATCTGATGTCAGGTTTCTGATTCTTCAGCTATGGTGGCCTAGAGGTGCAATAGGTAGCGTACAGAATAAAATAAAATATTGACACCAACACAGAATAGGTGAAGCAAACAAAAGTACACATCCATGGAAACAGTGCACTGTGGGCCCAACCACTGCCTAACAAATACTGAGATCACAGTGAACTAAAGCAGAGATGAAGACTGCGTCATACACACAGCCACAGAGGAATGCCATTACCCCTCTCTCCCCCTTCCTCCCTATCTCCCCCTCTCTCCCCCATCTCCCCCTCTCTCCTCGTTCTCTTCCAAGGAAGCTCTATCAGTTTGGTATAATCCTTCTCTGCAGATAACACTGTTATTTTACATAGTTTGCCATAGTTTCTCATGGAGATAACAGAGAGTCATTTATCCTGAAAACAGAACAATCCATAGTGTGTCCCGAATGGCACACTATTCTCTATGGGCCCTGTTATATAGAGAATAGGGTACCATTTGGGAGGCACTCTACAAGAATATATTAATAATCTAGAACCAGCCATTACAAGAGAGATTTAGTCACCTAGAACCAGCCATCACCAGAGATTTAGTCATCTAGAACCAGCCATTACAAGACAGATTTAGTCATCTAGAACCAGCCATTACAAGAGAGATTTAGTCATCTAGAACCAGCCATTACAAGACAGATTTAGTCATCTAGAACCAGCCATTACAAGAGAGATTTAGTCATCTAGAAGCAGCCATTACAAGAGAGATCTAGTCATCTAGAACCAGCCATTACAAGAGAGATTTAGTCATCTAGAACCAGCCATTACCAGAGATTTAGTCATCTAGAACCAGCCATTACAAGACAGATTTAGTCATCTAGAACCAGCCATTACAAGACAGATTTAGTCATCTAGAACCAGCCATTACCAGAGATTTAGTCATCTAGAACCAGCCATTACAAGACAGATTTAGTCATCTAGAACCAGCCATCACCAGAGATTTAGTCATCTAGAACCAGCCATTACAAGACAGATTTAGTCATCTAGAAGCAGCCATTACAAGAGAGATTTAGTCATCTAGAAGCAGCCATTACAAGAGAGATTTAGTCATCTAGAACCAGCCATTACAAGAGAGATTTAGTCATCTAGAACCAGCCATTACAAGAGAGATTTAGTCATCTAGAAGCAGCCATTACAAGACAGATTTAGTCATCTAGAACCAGCCATCACCAGAGATTTAGTAATCTAGAACCAGCCATTACAAGACAGATTTAGTCATCTAGAACCGGCCATTGCAAGACAGATTTAGTCATCTAGAAGCAGCCATTACAAGAGAGATTTAGTCATCTAGAACCAGCCATCACCAGAGATTTAGTCATCTAGAAGCAGCCATTACAAGAGAGATTTAGTCATCTAGAACCAGCCATCACCAGAGATTTAGTCATCTAGAACCAGCCATTACAAGAGAGATTTAGTCATCTAGAACCAGCCAATACAAGACAGATTTAGTCATCTAGAACCAGCCATTACAAGAGAGATTTAGTCATCTAGAACCAGCCATTACAAGAGAGATTTAGTCATCTAGAACCAGCCATCACCAGAGATTTAGTCATCTAGAACCAGCCATTACAAGAGAGATTTAGTCATCTAGAACCAGCCATCACCAGAGATTTAGTCATCTAGAACCAGCCATTACAAGAGAGATTTAGTCATCTAGAACCAGCCATTACAAGACAGATTTAGTCATCTAGAACCAGCCATTACAAGAGAGATTTAGTCATCTAGAACCAGCCATCACCAGAGATTTAGTCATCTAGAACCAGCCATCACCAGAGATTTAGTCATCTAGAACCAGCCATTACAAGAGAGATTTAGTCATCTAGAACCAGCCATCAGCAGAGATTTAGTCATCTAGAAGCAGCCTTTACAAGACAGATTTAGTCATCTAGAACCAGCCATTACAAGACAGATTTAGAAATCTAGAACCTATAGAAGAGAGATTTAGTTAAAACGGTCATAAAGGTTGCATCACATGGGAATTTCAAACACTGTGTGAGTGAGGTGAGATTGTGTGAGTGAGGGGGGATTGTGTTAGTGAGGGGGGGACTGTGTGAGTGAGGTGAGATTGTGTGAGTGAGGGGGGATTGTGTTAGTGAGGGGGGACTGTGTGAGTGAGGTGGGGGACTGTGTGAGTGAGGGGGGATTGTGTGAGTGAGGGGGGGGACTGTGTGAGTGAGGGGGGATTGTGTGAGTGAGGGGGGATTGTGTGAGTGAGGGGGGACTGTGTGAGTGAGGGGGGAATGTGCGAGTGAGGGGGGGACTGTGTGAGTGAGGGGGGACTGTGTGAGTGAGGGGGGACTGTGTGAGTGAGGGGGGACTGTGCGAGTGAGAACCAGCCATTACAAGAGAGATTTAGTCATCTAGAACCAGCCATTACAATACAGATTTAGTCATCTAGAACCAGCCATTACAAGAGAGATTTAGTCATCTAGAAGCAGCCATTACAAGACAGATTTAGTCATCTAGAACCAGCCATCACCAGAGATTTAGTAATCTAGAACCAGCCATTACAAGACAGATTTAGTCATCTAGAACCAGCCATTACAAGAGAGATTTAGTCATCTAGAAGCAGCCATTACAAGAGAGATTTAGTCATCTAGAACCAGCCATCACCAGAGATTTAGTCATCTAGAACCAGCCATTACAAGACAGATTTAGTCATCTAGAACCAGCCATCACCAGAGATTTAGTCATCTAGAACCAGCCAGAGAGACTGATATCCTGACTGTGACTCTAATATTCCTTTCAGATGTATAAAATATGATTTCCCCTGAACCTGGGTAATGTTTGGACTAGTCTCAGGAGCTTCATTCAAACAAGACTAAAACCAATAATAAAACACTGCTGGCCCTAAAATTATATATCTGCCTAATGGTCTATCTTGTGACATACAGTCTGCATAGATAGATAGATAGATAGATAGATAGATAGATAGATAGATAGATAGATAGATAGATAGATAGATACTTTATTGATCCCCCGGGGGGGAAATTTCATGTGTGTGAGTGAGGGGGGGACTGTGTACAGAGTGTGTGTGTGTCTGTGTGCGTACAGAGTGTGTGTGTGTCTGTGCTTGTCTGCTCTCTCTCTCTCTCAATTCAATTTAAGGGCTTTATTGGTATGTGAAACATATGTTAACATTGCCAAAGCAAGTGTAGTAGTTAATAAACAAAAGTGAAAAAAAACAATACAAATTAACAGTAAACATTACACTCACAGAAGTTCCAAAATAATAAAGACATTTCAGCCGATGTCACAAAGTGCTATACAGAAATCCAGCCTAAAACCCCAAACAGCAAGCAATGCAGATGTAGAAGCACGGTGGCTAGGAACAACTCCCTAGAAAGGGAGGAACCTTGGAAGAAACCTAGAGAGGAACCAGGCTCTGAGGGGTGGCCAGATCTCTCTCTTGCTCTCTCTCTCTCTCAGAGTACTGCATCCTTTTGGTCTGTTTGAGAGAGAGAGAGAGAGAGAGAGAGAGAGAGAGAGAGAGAGAGAGAGAGAGAGAGAGAGTGAGAGAGGGGAAAAGAGAGGGGAGTAGTGAGTGAGTGAGTGAGTGAGTGAGTGAGTGAGTGAGTGAGTGAGTGAGTGAGTGAGTGAGTGAGTGAGTTTGTGTGTAAACCAGGGGAGGTTAGCGAGGCGAGAAAGAATATGAAACCTCTGGATAAATGACAGAAACAACAGTGACGTTGGAGTCCTAATGTAACTCACCCATAGAGAAGGAGTCCACACAAAGAGACACCACAACACTACACAAAGAGAGACACCACAACACTACACAAAGAGAGACACCACAACACCACACAAAGAGACACCACAACACCACACAAAGAGACACCACAACACTACACAAAGAGACACCACAACACTACACAAAGAGACACCACAACACTACACAAAGAGAGACACCACAACACTACACAAAGAGAGACACCACAACACTACACAAAGAGAGACACCACAACACTACACAAAGAGAGACACCACAACACTACACAAAGAGAGACACCACAACACTACATAAAGAGAGACACCACAACACTACATAAAGAGAGACACCACAACACTACATAAAGAGAGACACCACAACACTACATAAAGAGAGACACCACAACACTACATAAAGAGAGACACCACAACACTACATAAAGAGAGACACCACAACACTACATAAAGAGAGACACCACAACACTACATAAAGAGAGACACCACAACACTACATAAAGAGAGACACCACAACACTACATAAAGAGAGACACCACAACACTACATAAAGAGAGACACCACAACACTACATAAAGAGAGACACCACAACACTACATAAAGAGAGACACCACAACACTACATAAAGAGAGACACCACAACACTACATAAAGAGATACACCACAACACTACATAAAGAGACACCACAACACTACATAAAGAGAGACAACACTACATAAAGAGAGACACCACAACACTACATAAAGAGAGACACCACAACACTACATAAAGAGAGACACCACAACACTACATAAAGAGAGACACCACTACACTACAGAAAGAGAGACACCACAACACTACATAAAGAGAGACACCACAACACTACATAAAGAGAGACACCACAACACTACATAACACCACACCTGCAGCTGTCTCTTTGTATTGGAGAGCTGGCATTCCAAGAAATATTCACCCAAATCTGTTGTGACATGCTCCCTATTTAACAGGCATACCTCTTGTACACACACACCACCATGTACCTGTAGCTAACCTGAGCTCACATGGGAACCAACTACACTACAGAAAGTATTCAGACCCCTTCACTTTTTCCACATTTTGTTACGTTACAGCCTTATTCTAAAATGGATTAAATACAAACATATCCTCATCAATCTACACACAATACAATACAATACCCCATAATGACACAATACCCCATAATGACACAATACCCCATAATGACACAATACCCCATAATGACACAATACCCCATAATGACACAATACCCCATAATGACACAATACCCCATAATGACACAATACCCCATAATGACACAATACCCCATAATGACACAATACCCCATAATGACACAATACCCCATAATGACACAATACAATACAATACCCCATAATGACACAATACCCCATAATGACACAATACCCCATAATGATACAATACCCCATAATGACACAATACAATACAATACAATACCCCATAATGACACAATACCCCATAATGACACAATACCCCATAATGACACAATACCCCATAATGACACAATACCCCATAATGACACAATACCCCATAATGACACAATACCCCATAATGACATCATACCCCATAATGACACAATACCCCATAATGACACAATACCCCATAATGACACAATACCCCATAATGACACACTACCCCATAATGACACACTACCCCATAATGACACACTACCCCATAATGACACACTACCCCATAATGACACACTACCCCATAATGACACACTACCCCATAATGACACACTACCCCATAATGACACACTACCCCATAATGACACACTACCCCATAATGACACAATACCCCATAATGACACAATACCCCATAATGACACAATACCCCATAATGACACAATACCCCATAATGACACAATACCCCATAATGACACAATACCCCATAATGACACAATACCCCATAATGACACAATACCCCATAATGACACAATACAATACCCCATAATGACACAATACAATACCCCATAATGACACAATACCCCATAATGATACAATACCCCATAATGATACAATACCCCATAATGACACAATACAATACCCCATAATGATACAATACCCCATAATGACACAATACAATACAATACCCCATAATGATACAATACCCCATAATGATACAATACCCCATAATGACACAATACAATACAATACCCCATAATGACACACTACCCCATAATGACACAATACCCCATAATGACACAATACCCCATAATGACATCAATACCCCATAATGACATCAATACCCCATAATGACATCAATACCCCATAATGACATCAATACCCCATAATGACACAATACCCCATAATGACACAATACCCCATAATGACACAATACCCCATAATGACACAATACCCCATAATGACACAATACCCCATAATGACACACTACCCCATAATGACACACTACCCCATAATGACACACTACCCCATAATGACACACTACCCCATAATGACACACTACCCCATAATGACACACTACCCCATAATGACACAATACCCCATAATGACACAATACCCCATAATGACACAATACCCCATAATGACACAATACCCCATAATGACACACTACCCCATAATGACACAATACCCCATAATGACACACTACCCCATAATGACACAATACCCCATAATGACACACTACCCCATAATGACACACTACCCCATAATGACACACTACCCCATAATGACACAATACCCCATAATGACACAATACCCCATAATGACACAATACCCCATAATGACACAATACCCCATAATGACACAACACCCCATAATGACACAATACCCCATAATGACATCAATACCCCATAATGACACAATACCCCATAATGACAAAGAGAAAACAGGTTTTAAGAAATGTTTGCTAATTTACAAATAATCTAAAGCAGAAATACCTTATTTACATAAATATTCAGACCCTTTGTTTTGGGACTCGAAATTGATCTCAGGTGTTTCCTGTTTCCATTGATCATCCTTGAGAACATGATTACCACAGGTGGAACATGATTGGAGTCCACCTGTGGTAAGATTTATTGATTGTACATGATTTGGAAAGGCACACAACTGTCTATATAAGGTCCCACAGTCGAAGGTGCAAAACCGAGCCATGAGGTCGAAGGAATTGTCCGTAAAGCTCCGAGACAGGATTGTTTTGAGGCACAGATCTGAGGAAGGGTACCAAAACATGTCTGCAGCATTGAAGGTCCCCAATAACATAGTTTGGAGCCACCAAGACTCTGGCTGCCCAGCCAAACTGAGCAATCGTGGGAGGCGGCCCTTGGTCAGGGAGGTGACCAAGAATCCAGACCACCATGTGGGTAGTGGACTAGTGCACACTTCAGGAAAAAGTGTAGAGTATTGAGATGTATATCCAGCAAGGGGGCTCCAACCCTCCAAGAGCCCAAACATTGACATCCATTTGGCCAGAACATAGAGGTCTATAATGTACTGAACCCTACTGTACTCTACTGAACACTACTCTACAGTACTGTACTATACTGAACCCTACTCTACAGTACTGTACTATACTGAACACTACTCTACAGTACTGTACTATACTGAACCCTACTCTACAGTACTGTACTATACTGAACACTACTCTACAGTACTGTACTATACTGAACCCTACTCTACAGTACTGTACTATACTGAACACTACTCTACAGTACTGTACTATACTGAACCCTACTCTACTGTATTGTACTATACTGAACCCTACTCTACTGTATTGTACTGTACTGTACTGAACCCTACTCTACAGTACTGTACTATACTGAACTCTACTCTACTCTACTGTACTGAACCCTACACTACTGTACTGTACTGTACTGTACCCTACACTACTGTACTGAACCCTACTCTACTCTACTGTACTGTACTGAGCCCTACTCTACTGTACTGTACTGAGCCCTACTCTACTGTACTGTACTGAGCCCTACTCTACTGTACTGTACTGAGCCCTACTCTACTGTACTGTACTGAACCCTACTGTACTGTACTGTACTGAACCCTACACTACTGTACTGAACCCTACACTACTGTACCCTACACTACTGTACTGAACCCTACACTACTGTACTCTACTATACTGAACCCTACTCCACTGTACTGTACTGAACCCTACTCTACTGTACCCTACACTACTGTACTGAACCCTACACTACTGTACTATACTATACTGAACCCTACTCCACTGTACTGAACCCTACCCTACTCTACTGAACCCTACTCTACTGTACTGAGCCCTACTCTACTGTACTGTACTGAACCCTACACTACTGTACTGAACCCTACACTACTGTACTGAACCCTACACTACTGTACTGAACCCTACACTACTGTACTCTACTATACTGAACCCTACTCCACTGTACTGTACTGAACCCTACTCTACTCTACTCTACTGTACTGTACCCTACTCTACTCTACCCTACCCTACTGTACTGTACTGAACCCTACTCTACTCTACTCTACTGTACTGTACTGTACTCTACACTACTGTACTGACCCTACTCTACTCTACCCTACCCTACTGTACTGTACTGAACCCTACTCTACCCTACCCTACTCTACTGAACCCTACTCTACTCTACCCTACCCTACTGTACTGTACTGAACCCTACTCTACCCTACCCTACTCTACTGAACCCTACCCTACCCTACTGCACTGTACTGTACTGAACCCTACTCTACTGAACCCTACCCTACTGTACTGTACTGTACTGAACCCTACTCCACCCTACCCTACTGTACTGTACTGTCATCTCTCTCCTCCTCCTCCTGCTGACCACAGAGCCTGGAATAGAGGATGACGGATAGAGTGTTACTTTTCTAACAGTCTATTTTTAACTTTTCCAAAGCAGCGTTCCGACACTCACATACACACACAGCGTTCCTTCGTGACATCTGGACATGGTTACGGTTAGAGAAGGCAAAGCATCTCTCAAACAGCCTGTAAATTACTCCAGAAACAGGACATGTGTCCTAAATGCTACCCTACTTTTGTCTGGAATTCATGGGGCTCTTGTCAAAAGTAGTGCCCTGCATAGGGAATAGGGTGCCATTCAGGACGCATTCCAGTGAGATCTGTAACCAAACATGCATTGTTCTGAAGCATGGTACAATACACGACTCACACTGACGCCTGGATACAGTAGACGGCAAACCCCAGTCCCCATATGGCTGCTGTATGGCCACCCCCAGGGGGTAGTCCCCACATGGCTGCTGTATGGCCACTCAATCACCTTAATTTATCAATTAATCAAGTGCCAGGGAGAAACGTTAACCTGCAGACATGTGACCCCTCAAGGACTGGAGTTTGACACTAAAAGGTTTTGGCAGGTGTGCTGTAATCAACTTGTGTTATGCCCACTTTAAATGCATTTGTAAGACTGGGTGGTAAATGTATCCCACTGTATTCCACTTCCTGTTTATTCCATTCCAATTGATCCCGATCTTGGCCCTTTGACTGGCTGATTGGCATCCTGGTCAGGGTCACAACCCCCATGCTTGTACTGTCTCGTCTGTGATTGGCTGTCCTTTAGAGATCTAGTTCTAGAACTGGAACTTCCCTCTATGTTTATGTTTGCAGGTAAGTGGCTGAATAAGGGTGTGTGAAAAAAGATTCCTTTGAGAGAGAGAGCGAGAGGTTCGCCCTGCCTCAAGGCTTCAATTGGATACGTGTGTGTACTGAATACTGTGTGTGTACTGAATACTGTGTGTGTACTGAATACTGCCACCATAGTGCAGACCCACAACCCCAGCCCTGCCCATCTACCACCTTAGAGCAGACCCACAACCCCAGCCCTGCCCATCTACCACATTAGAGCAGACCCACAACCCCAGCCCTGCCCATCTACCACCTTAGAGCAGACCCACAACCCCAGCCCTGCCCATCTACCACCATAGAGCAGACCCACAACCCCAGCCCTGCCCATCTACCACCATAGTGCAGACCCACAACCCCAGCCCTGCCCATCTACCACCTTAGAGCAGACCCACAACCCCAGCCCTGCCCATCTACCACCATAGAGCAGACCCACAACCCCAGCCCTGCCCATCTACCACCATAGTGCAGACCCACAACCCCAGCCCTGCCCATCTACCACCTTAGAGCAGACCCACAACCCCAGCCCTGCCCATCTACCACCATAGAGCAGACCCACAACCCCAGCCCTGCCCATGTGCTGATTTAGGATCAGTTTTGAATAGACGCTTGATGCATACAGACCCAGGTTTTCAGGGCTAGTTATTATTAGTTATTTAGTTTACAAGGCCTGCATCCTTAAAGCATCTCAGAGGAGGAGTGCTGATCTAGGATCAGCTTCATTAATATGGGTCCTGAGGTTTATAACAATGTTAGCAGGCTTAATAGTCCAGACTGGACATGTATGTTGTTTCCCACCAACACCAAACCATCATGTCTTCAAATCAATATTTATCCCACATTATACATGATGTCATCCCCACCAACACAGTGTGGTCATCCCCACCAACACAGTGTGGTCATCCCCACCAACACAGTGTGGTCATCCCCACCAACACAGTGTGGTCATCCCCACCAACACAGTGTGGTCATCCCCACCAACACAGTGTGGTCATCTGTTGTTCCCCCCTTTAAGCACTTTATAGAGAGAAAGGGTGTTCCCTGGGTTAGCGTTATGAGGAACATTTAAACACTATACAGTCACTGGAGTTTCCCCTCTCTGTGGTCTGTGACACAAAACACTTTATTTTGTATTATCAAACTCTACTTCATAACACATTCATAACTAATACATAACACATTCATAACAATACATACCACATTCATAACCCATACATAACACATACATAACACATTCAAAACACATTCAAAAGTCATTCATAACACATTCATAACACATTCATAACACATACATAATCCATTCATAACAATACATACTACATTCATAACCAATACATACCACAATCATAACCAATACATAACACATTCATGACCCATATACAACACATTCATTACACATTCATAACACATACATAACCCATACATAACACATTCATAACCAATACATAACACATTCTTAAACTTAGCATAGCATAGCCATGCAGTCAAGCAGAATGCTGTCCATGCTCTCTCCGGTGACAGAGGCATAACTTATTTAGCTGATTTAAAACATCTGAGATGAATTAGTCCCGGAGTGGGCACCAGTGGAGCGGACTGCTCCGGCACTGGAGCGGGGCAGGCGAACCGGTCCCGGACTGGGCACTGGTGGAGCGGACTGCTCCGGCACTGGAGCGGGGCTGAAGACCGGTCCCGGACTGGCCACCGGTTCAGCAGGGCTGCTGAGACACACTGGTGCGTGAAGCCGGCACTGATTGTACCGGGCTGGGGAGACGCACTGGAGGGCGAATGCGGGGAGCCGGCACAGGTCGCACCGGGCTGGGGCGACGCACTGGAGGACGAGCGCGGGGAGCCAGCACTGGCGATACCGGACTGGGAGTTGCCACCAGGACTCTGGTGCGAGGCACCGGTGCTGGAGGCACCGGATTGAGAACCTGCGCTGGAGGTACCGGACTGGGGACCAGCCCAGGAGCCCCGGGGAGAGGAGCCGACAGCCGTTTGGACAAAATCCTCTTGCAGTCCTCAAAGTCGACCTCGTCCTCCCTCCGGCTGGTTCCTGTTCCCGGGCTGAGAGGTCTTAGCTCCAGCCAAGCCCTCCACCACCTCATCTGTACCTCCTGGTGATTATTATAGAACCCTTCCGGGGGCAGCCGGTTCTCAACTGTTGGAGGTTGTAGACTCCCCCAGACATCCTCTCTCCTCCGCCAATCCCGACCCTGTAGGGGCTCCTCGTCGTCCCCGTCCGACTCCTGGGCATACTCCTGCTCCTATGGCTGTAGGGGCTCCTCCACAAACCCCCACAAGTGTAGTGGCCGGTGCTCCTCCCCGAACCCCCACGAGTGTAGTGGCCGGTGCTCCTCCACGAACCCCCACGAGTGTAGTGGCCGGTGCTCCTCCTTTTCCTTCCCCGAGCAAAAAAACTGTATGGGGTTCTTCTGGGCCATCGAAGGGGTCCGCCCTGTCGCCTCCCGACGTGGAGCCCGTCAACGTCACCGATGCCCTGGATCCTGCGGGGGATCCAGAGCTAGACAGTGGTAGTACTCCTCCTCAGAGACCAACTCCTTACCTCCAACGAGTTCTGCCACCGTCCAGCTCTACGCGGTCCTGTGGTGGTGGGTCTTTCTGTCACGCTGCGTATGGAGGACCCAAGGCACTGAGCAGTAGTGAGAAGTAACACCTTTAAATAACCACAAAACAACAAAAGGTGAGCACGCAAACATGAACTGATGTGCAACAAAAGGAACACACACAAAGACCCAGGTGGAAAACCACTCAACTTCAATAGGCTCCCCAATTAGAGGCAATGCCGCGCAGCTGTCTCTAATTGGGGAGCAACCACAAACTCCACATAGAGTTATCCAGAGAGGTCTCTGGACACTAAACCTGAACACCAGAGACATCTCTGAACATAGATCATTACACCATGCTAGATTACGGAGACATATTTTCTAGATCGGCAGGGAAGGGTGTTCTTGAGCGGCTAGATGTTCTTTACCATTCAGCCATCAGATTTGCCATCAATGCTCCTTATACATCACTGCACTCTATACTCCTCTGTAAACTGGTCATCACTGTATACCCGTCGCAAGACCCACTGGTTGATGCTTATTTATAAAACCCTCTTAGGCCTCACTCCCCCCTATCTGAGATATCTACTGCAGCCCTCATCCTCCACATACAACACCCGTTCTGCCAGTCACATTCTGTTAAAGGTCCCCAAAGCACACACATCCCTGGGTCGCTCGTCTTTTCAGTTCGCTGCAGCTAGCGACTGGAACGAGCTGCAACAAACACTCAAACTGGACAGTTTTATCTCAATCTCTTCATTCAAAGACTCAATCATGGACACTCTTACTGACAAGTGGCTGCTTTGCATGATATATTGTCATCTCTACCTTCTTGCCCTTTGTGCTGTTGTCTGTGCCCAATAATGTTTGTACCATGTTTTGTGCTGCTACTGTGTTGTGTTGCTGCCATGTTGTGTTGCTACCATGTTGTGTTGTCATGTGTTGCTGCCATACTGTGTTGTTGTCTTAGGTCTCTCTTTATGTAATGTAGTGTTGTGGTGTCTCTCTTTATGTAGTGTTGTGTTGTCTCTCTTGTTGTAGTGTTGTCTCTCTTGTTGTGATGTGTGTTTTGTCCTATATTTTCATTTAATGTATTCTTATTTTTAATCCCAGCCCCCGTCCCCGCAGGAGGCCTTTTGGTAGGCCGCCATTGTAAATAAGAAATTGTTCTTAACTGACTTGCCTAGGTAAATAAAGGTTAAATAAAATAAAATAAATAAATAAACCCCTGTATTGTACTAAGTCTGTCAGATTGGTTGTTGATCATTGCTAGACAGCCATTTTAAAGGCTTGCAATAGATTTTCAAGTAGATTTAAGTCAAAACTGTAATTAGGCCTCTCAGGAACTCCAGTGTATATTTGGCCTTGTGTTGTAGGTTATTGTCCTGCTGAAAGGTGAATTAATCTCCCAGGATCTGGTGGAAAGCAGACTGAAACAGGTTTTCCTCTTGGATTCTGTCTGTGTTTATCTCTAGTCTGTTTCTTTTTATCCTGAATAACTCCCCAGTCCTTAACGATGACAAGCATACCCATAACATGATGCAGCCACCACTATGCTGAAGAGTGGTACTCACTAATGTGTTGTATAGTATTTGCCCCAAACATAACACTTTGTATTCAGGACAAAAAGTTAATTGCTTTGCCACATTTTTTGCAGTATTACTTGAGTGCCATGTTGAAAACAGGATGCATGCTTTGGAAAACATCCTGTACAATCAATCAATCAAATGTATTTATAAAGCCCTTTTTACATCATCAGATTTAGAAGCCCTTTTCACCCCAATCAGCAAGCAATGCAGATGTAGAAGCACGGTGGCTAGGAAAAACTCACTAGAAAGGCAGGAACCTAGGAAGAAACCTAGAGAGGAACCAGGCTCTGAGGGGTGGCCAGGCCTCTTCTAGCTGTGCCGGGTGGAGATTATAAGAGTACATGGCCATTAAAGCCAGATTGTTCTTCAAGTTTTTTAAACGTTCATAGATGACCAGCAGGGTACAGGCTTACTTCTTTAGAAAATATCATGCTGAACACTATTATTGCACACAGAGTGAGTCCATGCAACTTATTATGGCACTTGGGGGTTTTCTGGCGCTCCGGTACCGCTTGCCATACGGTAGCAGAGAGAACAGTCTATTACTGGGGTGGCTGGAGTCTTTGACAGTTTTTAAGGCCTTCCTCTGACACCGCCTGGTATAGAGGTCCTGGATGGCAGGAAGCTTGGCCCCAGTGATGTACTGGGCCGTACTCACTACAGTGATTTCGGAACTTATTATTATTATTCAGACCCCTTGACACATTAAATCGTCTTTTTTTTCTCAACAATCTACACACAATTGCATCATCTGTGGATCTGTAGGGGCGGTATGCGAATTGAAGTGGGTCTAGTGTTTCTGGGATAATGGTGTTAATGTGAGCCATGACCAGCCTTTCAAAGCACTTCATGGCTACAGACGTGAGTGCTACGGGTCTGTAGTCAATTAGGCAGGTTACCTTTGTGTTCTTGGGCACAGGGACTATGGTGGTCTGATTGAAACATGTTGGTATTACAGACTCGGTCAGGGAGAGGTTGAAATTGTCAGTGAAGACACTTGGATGGGGAGCGTCGCTGCACAGCTGTTTTCATGTCTTTCGGGTTGAAGTCCGAGCTCTGGCTGGGCCACTCAAGGACATTCAGAGACTTGTCCCGAAGCCACTCCTGCGTTGTCTTGGCTGTGTGCTTATGGTCGTTGTCCTGTTGGAAGGTGAACCTTCACCCCAGTCTGAGGTCCTGAGCGCTCTGGATCAGGTTTTCATCAAGGATCTCTCTGTACTTTGCTCCGTTCATCTTTCCCTCAATCCTGACTAGTCTACCAGTCCCTACCGTTGAAAAACATCCCCACAGCATGATGCTGCCACCACCATGCTTCACCATAGGGATGGTGCCAGGATTCCTCCAGACGTGATGCTTGGCATTCAGGCCAAAGAGTTCAATCATGGTTTCATCAGACCAGAGAATCTAGTTTCTCATGGTCTGAGAGTCTTTAGGGGCCTTTTGGCAAACTCCAAGCGGGCTGTCATGTGCCTTTTACTGAGGAGTGACCTCCCTGACCAAGGCCCTTCTCCACCAATTCTCAGTTTGGCCGGGCAGCCAGCTCTAGGTAGAGTCCTGCTGGTCCCAAACTTCTTCCATTTAAGAATGATGGAGGCCACTGTGTTCTTGGGGCCCTTCAATGCTGCAGATATTTTTTGGTACCCTTCCACAGATCTCGACACAATCATGTCTCGGAGCTCTACGGACAATTAATTTGACCTCATGGCGATCAGATGCCAAGCAGTTGCCATACCAAGCGGTAATGCAGCCAGATAAAATGCTCTCAATGGTGCAGCTGTAGAACTTTGAGGATCTGAAGGCCCATGACAAATCTTTTCAGCCTCCACTCATCTGTCTAGCATGTGGGGGAACATGTTGGGTTTGGGTGGGTTAGGGTTAGTGTGTGTGGTGGGGGTTTGGGGTGGTGAGAGAACCACCAAAGTAGAACACAGAACTCCTGTTCTTAGTGTGTTAGAGAGAGTGCTAGCATTGTGTCTGACTGAATATACAACCAGAGAATATAATGACTAGGGAGTCTGAGAGAATGGGGTAGTCGAGGAGAGAGCCCACACAGCAGGAGAGAGAGAGAGAGAGGGAGTGTCAGTATTGTGTCTGATCAGAGAGAGAACCACTGGCTTAGCACCAGGGGAGTCTGAGACAAGAGACCACACAATGAGAGAGAGAGAGAGAGAGAGAGAGAGAGAGAGAGAGAGAGGGAGAGACTGGGGGAGAGACTGGGGGAGAGACTGGGGGAGAGACTGGGGGAGAGACTGGAGGAGAGACTTGGGGAGAGACTGGAGGAGAGACTGGAGGAGAGACTGGGGGAGATGATTCTCTGATTAGGGGAGGAGAACCACTGGGGAGTTTGGGGGAGTCTGCGGTAGAGCAGTCACTGCGCAACACAACACTCTGACTAGGTGAGGCAGTATAGAAAGAACGAGAGGGAAAGAGAGAGTGAGAGAGTGAGAGTGAGAGAGAGGCCTTATGACTGCGTACATAGGGGCATACAGATCTGTGAAATTTCACCTTCCAACTGCTGCCTGTCAATAAAGTTTCCTCCGCTTCTAATTAAAAGGTTTTAAATCAAGCCCACGGTCACAGACTGTCAGCAGGAACGAACATACAGTAAATCACAGAGCTTAGTTACAAATGGCACCCTATTCCCTTTGTAGTGCACTACTTTTGACCCGAGCCCATAGGGAGTAGGGGGCCGTTTGGGACACACCCAAGGAGCTCAGCTCAGCCATCTGCTATTTACATTGAGGCTATACGCTAATACATTACATTGGATGTTATCTTTCCGCATTCAAAATACATATTCTCTTCATGTTGCTGGGAATTGGATGATTTCTTGACATTGAATAATTGAATTATTGACTTGGGCTCCCAAGTGGCGCAGTGGTCTAAAACACTGCATCTCAGACAACCTATTGGAATCCAGACTGTATCACGACCGGACGTGATTGGGAGTCCCATAGGGCAACACACAATTGGCCCAGCGCCGTCCGAGTTTGGCCGGTGTAGGCCGTCATTGTAAATAAGAATTTGTTCTTAACTGACTTGCCTAGTTAATAAAATAAAGGTTACATTTAATAAATATTTGATGAACTCTCTCCTGTTACCATGGGGTATGTTGTTGCTTACTGTTCCTAACTTCACTGGTGATGAACAACTGGGTCCCAGGTGGGCCATACGTTGTTCCTATGGCTGTGGAGGGGATGAACAGCACAGGAGGATATACATGGATATGTACAGCACAGGAGGATACACACAAAACATTAGGAACACCTGCTCTTTCCATAACAGACTGACCAGGTGAATCCAGGTGAAAGCTATGATCCCTCATTGATGTCACCTGTTAAATCCACTTCAATCAGTGTAGATGAAGGGGAGGAGACAGTTGTGTCACTCTGTGTACATATACAGTACCAGTAAAAACAAGACATCAAAACTGTGAAATAACACATCTGGAATCATGAGCTGTTCTTGCCATAATATGGACTTGGTCTTTTACCAAATAGGGTTATCTTCTGTATACCAGCCCTACCTTGTCACAACACAACTGATTGGCTCAAACGCATTAAGAAGGAAAGAAATTCCACAAATTAACTTTTAACAAGGCACACCTGTTAATTGAAATGCATTCCAGGTGACTACCTTCTTAATGCGTTTGAGCCAATCATTCTCTCAACCATAAAGCTGGTTGAGAGAATGCCAAGAGAATGCAAAGCTGACATCAAGGCAAAGGGTGGATACTTTGAAGAATCTCAAATATAAAATATATTTTGATTTGGTTACTTCATGATTCCATATGTGTTACTTCATAGTTTTGATGTCTTCACTTTTATTCTACAATGTAGAACATAGTAAACATAATGAAAACCCTGGAATGAGTTGGTGTGTCCAAACCTCTGACTGGTACTGTATGTGTACAAAACAGGAGGGTAACAGGAACTGCAGTGTCTTTGCCAAATTCAGACACGGTCTTTCACACTAATCATTGATGTCAATGTCCTAATCCGACTGTCACGATGCTGAGTATTTAAGGGACGATAGACTGAGCGCTGGTGAAGTGTCATCCTTTTATTTTGGAGATGGTCTCATGAAACACAAAATAAACAGGAGATTGAAACAGACAAAATACAAAGTGACTTACGTGCTGTGAGCCCACATGCAGACAGGCACAAACAAATAATGATCCACACACAGGTGGATTTGGAGGGCTGCTAAATACTCCCCCCAATCAGAGACAACTCTAGACAGCTGTCTCTGATTGGGGATCATTAATCCTCCCTCACTGAAGTGAGGACTGGGTTGTGGCTCAATCCACTCCCCCAGATGGGAGTAGCGGCTTCACCACTACCCAGCCATCACACTGACTACTAATCATTGATGTCAATATCCTAATCTGACTACTAATCATTGAAGTCAATGGCCTAATCTGACTACTAATCATTGATGTCAATGTCCTAATCTGACTACTAATCATTGATGTCAATGGCCTAATCTGGCTCCTAATCATTGATGTCAATGGCCTAATCTGACTCCTAATCATTGATGTCAATGTCCTAATCTGATTACTAATCATCGATGTCAATGTCTTAATCTGACTACTAATCATTGAAGTCAATGGCCTAATCTGACTCCTAATCATTGAAGTCAATGGACTAATCTGACTCCTAATCATTGATGTCAATGGACTAATCTGACTCCTAATCATTGATGTCAATGGCCTAATCTGACTCCTAATCATTGATGTCAATGGCCTAATCTGACTCCTAATCATCAATTCAATATCACCACAGCTGTGGCATCACCTGGTGAATCTCATAACTTAATCTGGTTAACCTCGTCGTTTAATATCATGATCGAATCTAATCTGACATTTATTTAACAACTAGGAGATCACATGCTCAGCCTAATCCATACTGAATTTAATTGAATTTAGCATCTATTTCACCAGAATTAAGAAGATGTATGCTTCAGTTCCATTGAGCAAGCATTTTAGTGTAAGCAGTAGCATTTAAACATATTATAAATAGTTATAAATACTGTATATAGTCACTAGATAAACATCCACATCAGTTTAGCATATTATACTCATTTTTCACACAACCCAAATATAAAAATATCAATGTTGATGTTATGAGTCTCATGGTCAGCAAAGACTTCCTAAACTATGTAAATGATGGGTCCTGTTATGGAGGGTGGGAAATGAGAGTTGACCACAATATTAGAGATACATTATAAATGATGGTTCCTGTTATGGAGGGTGGGAAATGAAAGTTGACCACAATATTAGAGATACATTATAAATGATGGGTCCTGTTATGGAGGGTGGGAAATGAAAGTTGACCACAATATTAGAGATACATTATAAATGATGGGTCCTGTTATGGAGGGTGGGAAATGAAAGTTGACCACAATATTAGAGATACATTATAAATGATGGGTCCTGTTATGGAGGGTGGGAAATGAAAGTTGACCACAATATTAGAGATACATTATAAATGATGGGTCCTGTTATGGAGGGTGGGAAATGAAAGTTGACCACAATATTAGAGATACATTATAAATGATGGGTCCTGTTATGGAGGGTGGGAAATGAAAGTTGACCACAATATTAGAGATACATTATAAATGATGGGTCCTGTTATGGAGGGTGGGAAATGAAAGTTGACCACAATATTAGAGATACATTATAAATGATGGGTCCTGTTATGGAGGGTGGGAAATGAAAGTTGACCACAATATTAGAGATACATTATAAATGATGGGTCCTGTTATGGAGGGTGGGAAATGAAAGTTGACCACAATATTAGAGATACATTATAAATTATGGTTGGCCGGCTGTCACTTTTTAATTCTATGGTTTCATTTGCAGCATCCGTTTGTATGGGAAGCCTAGCCTTTAGGAAAACCCTCAGCTTTAATAATGGAACACTAGTCACTTTAATAATGTTTATATAATGCATTACTCATCTCATATGTATATACTGTATTCTATTATACTGTTTTTCAGTCAATGCCACTCCAACATTGCTCATCCTAATATTTATATATTTCTTAATTCCATTATTTTACCTTTATATGTGCGTGTATTGTTAGAAATTACTGCACTGTTGGAGCTAGAAACACAAGCATTTCACTAAACACACAATAACACCTGCTAAATATGTGTATGTGACCAATAATATCTGATTTGATTTAAGGCTGTATTAAATCACAGTGTAGGGCTGTAGTCTCAGGCTGTATTAAATCACAGTGTAGGGCTGTAGTCTCAGGCTGTATCGTCCAAAATGGCACCATATTCCCAACCGGGACACAAACTCACAACCATCTGCACTGTCACACAATATATTCCAGAAGCACTGTCAATGCCACTGACCCAGAAAAGCCATCACTGGATCCGGGGAGACACTGACCCAGAAAAGCCAGGGTTAGGAGGTTAGACAGGGTTAGGAGGTTAGACATGGTTAGGGGGTTAGACAGGGTTAGACAGGGTTAGACAGGGTTAGGGGGTTAGACAGGGTTAGGAGGTTAGACTGGGTTAGGGGGTTAGACAGGGTTAGACAGGGTTAGGAGGTTAGACAGGGTTAGGGGGTTAGACAGGGTTAGACATGGTTAGGAGGTTAGACAGGGTTGGACAGGGTTAGACAGGGTTAGGGGGTTAGACAGGGTTAGACAGGGTTAGACAGGGTTAGGGGGTTAGACAGGGTTAGACAGGGTTAGGGGGTTAGACAGGGTTAGACAGGGTTAGGAGGTTAGACAGGGTTAGGAGGTTAGACAGGGTTAGGAGGTTAGACAGGGTTAGACAGGGTTAGGAGGTTAGACAGGGTTAGGAGGTTAGACAGGGTTAGACAGGGTTAGACAGGGAAAGAATGAAAGCATTACAGATGACAGATGACAGAATGACACAACAGAATGAAAGAATGACAGAATTACAGATGACAGATGACAGAATGACATAATGGCAGAATGACAGATGACACAATGACAGATGACACAATGACAGATGACACAATGACAATGACAGATTTTTACCTTGTCAGCTCAGGGATTCAATCTGGCAACCTTTCAGTTACAGGCCCAACACTCTAACCACTAGGCTACCTGCCGCCCCAGTTGACAGAGAGGTTTGGAATTCTCTTTCACCAGGCAGGCCAAAACTCCATCCCACCAAAAAAAAGGTGACATTTCAGGCTGTCTTTTCAAACAGCTGTTACAGTAGAGAGACAGTGGAGAGACATTAGGGAGACATTATGGAGACAGTAGAGAGACAGTAGAGAGACATTAGGGATACATTAGGGATACATTAGGGAGCCAGCAGAGAGACAGTAGAGAGACATTAGGGATACATTAGGGATACATTAGGGAGCCAGCAGAGAGACAGTAGAGAGACATTAGGGATACATTAGGGATACATTAGGGAGCCAGCAGAGAGACAGTAGAGAGACATTAGGGATACATTAGGGATACATTAGGGAGCCAGCAGAGAGACAGTAGAGAGACATTAGGGATACATTAGGGATACATTAGGGAGCCAGCAGAGAGACAGTAGAGAGACATTAGGGATACATTAGGGATACATTAGGGAGCCAGCAGAGAGACAGTAGAGAGACATTAGGGATACATTAGGGATACATTAGGGAGCCAGCAGAGAGACAGTAGAGAGACATTAGGGAGCCAGCAGAGAGACAGTAGAGAGACAGTGGAGAGACATTACGGAGACAGTAGAGAGACATTAGGGATACATTAGGGAGACATTAGGGAGCCAGCAGAGAGACAGTAAAGAGACATTAGGGAGCCAGCAGAGAGACAGTAGAGAGACAGTGGAGAGACATTACGGAGACAGTAGAGAGACATTAGGGATACATTAGGGAGACATTATGGAGACATTAGGGAGTCGGTATGGAGACATTAGGGGGACAGTATGGAGACATTAGGGAGACAGTATGGAGACGTTAAGGAGACATTAGGGAGACAGTATGGAGACATTAGGGAGTCGGTAACGATACATTAGGGGGACAGTATGGAGACATTAGGGAGTCGGTATGGAGACATTAGGCCCTTGTCGGGTGTCTGAAGTACATCCTGCTTGTTGAAGAAAAAATCTTTGTCCAATCCGAGGTGAGTGATCGCTGTCCTGATATCCAGAAAGCTATTTTTTGCCGTAAGATACGGTGGCAGAAACATTATGAATAAAATAAGTTACAAATAACGCCAAAAAAACCACATAATAGCACAAATGGTTAGGCGCCCGTAAAACGGCTGCCACTCTTCCAACCCCATTAGACTCACTTCCATCAGTTACCATCCTCAACCAATATTTACCAATGACAGCAGCATGTGTCCATGGAGAGACAGGGACCACACTCACTCACTTCCTTCAGTTACCATCCTCAACCAATATTTACCAATGACAGCAGCATGTGTCCATGGAGAGACAGGGACCACACTCACTCACTTCCTTCAGTTACCATCCTCAACCAATATTTACCAATGACAGCAGTATGTGTCCATGGAGAGACAGGGACCACACTCACTCACTTCCTTCAGTTACCATCCTCAACCAATATTTACCAATGACAGCAGCATGTGTCCATGGAGAGACAGGGACCACACTCACTCACTTCCTTCAGTTACCATCCTCAACCAATATTTACCAATGACAGCAGCATGTGTCCATGGAGAGACAGGGACCACACTCACTCACTTCCATCAGTTACCATCCTCAACCAATATTTACCAATGACAGCAGCATGTGTCCATGGAGAGACAGGGACCACACTCACTCACTTCCTTCAGTTACCATCCTCAACCAATATTTACCAATGACAGCAGCATGTGTCCATGGAGAGACAGGGACCACACTCACTCACTTCCTTCAGTTACCATCCTCAACCAATATTTACCAATGACAGCAGCATGTGTCCATGGAGAGACAGGGACCACACTCACTCACTTCCTTCAGTTACCATCCTCAACCAATATTTACCAATGACAGCAGTATGTGTCCATGGAGAGACAGGGACCACACTCACTCACTTCCTTCAGTTACCATCCTCAACCAATATTTATTTTGAAAAGCAGTTGGTCTCCTTGGCTCTTTCCCAATTAATCTTCCTTGTATCCTCGCTTCCTCAAAACACATTGGACGAGAAAATCCAAGGTCTCTTCTTTCTGACTTTCTCTTCCAATGGAGAAGGAAAAGAAAAGATGAGTGTTTCTAGTTCAGAGAGAGACAGATGCAAGGAGGCAGAAAGATCCTCGTAGGAGGCTTAGTTGGGGTCAAGGAAAAACGCAGGCACGTTAGGAGGGAGTTGTGACCTTCCTGGCTAGATTTATCACTAACTCAGGAGGAATGCTGGCTACAAGGCTGCAAGGCCCTCCCCCGCTCTCCCTTTGGCAAATCAGATCACGCCTCCATCCTGCTGCTCCCAGCCTATAGGCAGAAATTAAAACAGGAAGCACCATAGTTGGAATTCCAATCGGAATCTATGTTGCAGGGCTGTTTTGATCAGGTGGACTGGGATATGTTCTGTGACGCCTCATTATATTGACAATTACTCTGATTCGGTCACTAAAATTTTAAGGAAGTGCATAGAGAATGTTGTTCCTATGGTAACGATCAGAACTTATCCAAAACAAAAACCAATTCAACGTCTCAGACACGAGACTGGAGAGGAAAGCCAGCCACGTTGCTGACACTGATGCCTCAATGCCAGAAAACTGAACACCTTCTTCACCTGCTTTGAGGAGAATAACGCTGATGCCTCAATGCCAGACAAACTGAACACCTTCTTCACCTACTTTGAGGAGAATAACGCTGATGCCTCAATGCCAGACAAACTGAACACCTTCTTCACCTACTTTGAGGAGAGTAACACAGAGCCGCCGCCAGGGCCCCCGCTCACTAGGACTGTGGGCTCTCGATCTCCATGGCCGACATGAGTAAGATTTTTAAGCGTGTTAACCCTCGCGAGGGTGCTGGCCCAGATGGCATCCCAAGTCGCATCCTCAGATCATGCGCAGACCATCTGGTTGGAGTGTTTACCAAAATATTAAATCTCTCTCTATCCCAGTCTGTCGTCCCCACTTGCTTCAAGATGTCCACCATTGTTCCAGTACCCAAGCAAGTGAAGATAACTGAACTCAATGTGACCCACCAACTTGTTTCGGTCCTATGTCGCAAATTTTGAAATTGTGTTTTTTACATTAGCTAAAATTAGAGACTCAGAGCTAGAAACGTGTATATCATACACTGCAGTTGAGGAACAATGGGAAAGTAATTATGCTTTGAATGTTGATATACTTGCAACCCCACTTTTGAGAAAATGGCCCGTGAATGTTTTGGTACACCGACTGATTGTAAAAAGTCGTAGTAAAAATAGACTTGATCTAGTCCTTGACCTACATCCTAATCTGACATTATCTAGTCCTTGGCCTACATCCTAATCTGACTTGATCTAGTCCTTGGTCTACATCCTAATCTGACTTGATCTAGTCCTTGGTCTACATCCTAATCTGACTTGATCTAGTCCTTGGTCTACATCCTAATCTGACTTGATCTAGTCCTTAGCCTACATCCTAATCTGACTTAATCTAGTCCTTGGCCTACATCCTAATCTGACTTGATCTAGTCCTTGGCCTACATCCTAATCTGACTTGATCTAGTCCTTGGACTACATCCTAATCTGACTGTATCTAGTCATTGGCCTACATCCTAATCTGACTTTATCTAGTCCTTGGCCTAAATCCTATTTTGATTTGGGTGCAGGTCATGTTGTTCTTCACAGAACCGTCTCTGGTAAACACACACTATATCAAATAAAACCAAAGTTTATTATGCACAGGATGCAGAAGGTGTAAGCGGTACAGTGACATGGTTTCTGGCATAGTGGAGTATTTTGTTGAGACCCATAATCCCAACCCATTCTACCATGCAGCATCCTGAGAGTGCTGCAGAGATGGTACTCTAGAGCTCTGTCAGAGTGACCACCGGGTTCTTGGTCATCGCACTGACCAAGGCCCTTCTCCCCCGATTGCTCAGTTTGGCCGGGCAGCCAGCTCTAGGAAGAGTCTTGGTGGTTCCAAACTTCTTCCATTTAAGAATGATGGAGGCCACTGTGTTGTTAGGGACCTTCAATGCTGATAAAAATTGCATTTCACTGCACCTGCGGTAACATCTTCAAATCTATTATTTAATGGCATCCTACAGCACACTGTCCAGTGTGGCAGAACCTCTTCAGAAGAAGCAAGGCCACTCCAACCAACCATTAAAACTCAGGGTCTCTTACGTCTGCATTTCAACAGATAACACAAGATAAAGGCCAACTTCACAACAAGTGTTCATCTGTCCAAGGCTGAGGGACTTTTCCAATGTCATTTCTCTCTCTGAGAGAAAAAGCTATCTGAAGGAACTGTTGTCCCTTCAGTTCTTAGAACACACTCTTCAGAAGAGGCCCCTGTCTGACTGTCTCTACAATACCCACATTATCCTCCTCTTCCTGCCTTCACTAAGACCCGGCACTCTGTCTTGGTATCCAACACACCAAACCCTGTCAGCATGTTATGGCCCCACTCAAGTGACTGTATAAATTCCGATTATGTGGGAATTATTCTGGTCTGTTTGGCGATTGAACATGCTCATGTGTGGTTCTCCAGGGCAGTCTGCCAAGCCTTCGTAGGCACCAGTCCCTGTCACTAGCACTATGTCCCAAATGGAACCCTATTTCCTTTAGAGTGAACTTTTGACCAGGGCCCATAGAGAAATGGTGCACTATGTAGGGAATAGGGTGCCATTTGGAACACACAGAGTGCCTGTCTCTCTGTTTCTTTGGTAATGCAGTTTAATCAGAAGGGAATGTTGCTTCACAGGATTGAAATGAAACATACATCACTTTCTCTCATTGTTTTTCAGTACAACTAAGATGTTTGGGACCTCCACTGTCTCTGTCTCAGTCTCTGTCCCTATCCCTGTCTCTGTCTCTGCCCCTATCCCTGTAACTGTCTCTGTCTCTGTCTCTTTCCCTGTCTGTTTCTGTCTGTCTCTGTCTGTCTCTCTGTATATGTCCCTGTCTCTGCCTCTGCCTTTGTCCCTGTCTGTCTCTGTCTGTCCCTGTATCTGTCTCTGTCTCTGTCTCCGCCTCTGTCCCTGTCTGTGTCTCTGTATGTCTTTGTCTGTCCCGGTCTCTGTCTGTCCCTGTGCAGTGTCTCTGACTACCTCTCTCTCTCTCTCTCTCTCTCTCTCTCTCTCTCCCTCTCCCTCTCTCCCTCTCTCTCTCTCTCTCTCCCTCTATGTCTATCTCTCTCTCTCTCTCTCTCTCTCCCTCTATGTCTCTCTCTCTTTCCCTCTCCCTCTCTCCCTCTCTCCCTCTCTCCCTCTCTCTCTCTCTCTATGTCTATCTCTCTCTCTCTCTCTCTCTCTCCCTCTATGTCTCTCTCTCTCTCTCTCTCTCTCCCTCTATGTCTCTCTCTCTTTCCCTCTCTATCTCTCTCTGTGATTCTGGCTGTGTTAGTCAATGTAATCAACATGACGCTGCTGTCACACCCTCTTCTATTAACCCATTAATTATGTTTATTACCACAGTACAGAAACCCTGTTGTGTCAAAATGAGAAGCCCAACTCATTTAATAGATACTTAATACTCATTTAATAGATACGTAATACTCATTTAATAGACACTTAATACCCTCTGGTTGCAACATTGTGTTTGTCTTCCAATATGAAATGCTAATCCTTCTTGGTGGCTCTTCTATACGTTAGAGAGAAACTGATGCTTAGCCGCCGGGAGTACATGACACACATTAAAGTAATAATACATGGACAGTTGTGAGCAGTGGTGCTGCAGGTTAGAGTTACACACTGAGGACACAGGGCTGAAGCTGAGACAGGGAGCTGTGCTGAGGACACAGGGCTGAAGCTGAGACAGGGAGCTGTGCTGAGGACACAGGGCTGAAGCTGAGACAGGGAGCTGTGCTGAGGACACAGGGCTGAAGCTGAGACAGGGAGCTGTGCTGAGGACACAGGGCTGAAGCTGAGACAGGGAGCTGTGCTGAGGACACAGGGCTGAAGCTGAGACAGGGAGCTGTGCTGAGGACACAGGGCTGAAGCTGAGACAGGGAGCTGTGCTGAGGACACAGGGCTGAAGATGAGACAGGGAGCTGTGCTGAGGACACAGGCTGAAGCTGAGACAGGGAGCTGTGCTGAGGACACAGGGCTGAAGCTGAGACAGTGAGATGTGCTGAGGACACAGGGCTGAAGCTGAGACAGGGAGCTGTGCTGAGGACACAGGGCTGAAGATGAGACAGGGAGCTGTGCTGAGGACACAGGGCTGAAGATGAGACAGGGAGCTGTGCTGAGGACACAGGGCTGAAGCTGAGAGGGAGCTGTGCTGAGGACACAGGGCTGAAACTGAGACAGGGAGCTGTGCTGAGGACACAGGGCTGAAGCTGAGACAGGGAGCTGTGCTGAGGACACAGGGCTGAAGATGAGACAGGGAGCTGTGCTGAGGACACAGGGCTGAAGCTGAGACAGGGAGCTGTGCTGAGGACACAGGGCTGAAAATGAGACAGGGAGCTGTGCTGAGGACACAGGGCTGAAAATGAGACAGGAAGCTGTGCTGAGGACACAGTGCTGAAGATGAGACAGGAAGCTGTGCTGAGGACACAGGGCTGAAGTTGAGACAGGGAGCTGTGCTGAGGACACAGGGCTGAAGCTGAGACAGGGAGCTGTGCTGAGGACACAGGGCTGAAGCTGAGACAGGGAGATGTGCTGAGGACACAGGGCTGAAGTTGAGACAGGGAGCTGTGCTGAGGACACAGGGCTGAAGCTGAGACAGGGAGCTGTGCTGAGGACACAGGGCTGAAGCTGAGACGGGGAGCTGTGCTGAGGACACAGGGCTGAAGCTGAGACGGGGAGCTGTGCTGAGTGATAGAACACAGGACTGAAGCTGAGACGTCACCTTGGAGGGAGCTGTGCTGAGTGATATAACACAGGACTGAAGCTGAGACATTAGAAGGAGAGGAGACATCACATCAGAGTTCTCCTCATCTTGGAGAGGTCTAAAGACACCCTACACCGCACTCAGGCACACACTACACACTGATGAGTGTGACACTAAGAGGACCCTACAAAGGCTAAGGGCTGTGAGGAGGGCTGGGAGCTGTGGGCTAAGGGGAGGGGGCTGAGAAATAGGCTCATCTCCCAGGCACCACAGCAGGAGGGAAAGAGGACCCACTGCCCTTGGAGTAACAGGGGGAAGACTAGGGGAGCCACAACCCTGTAGCAGGAGGCTGGCAGCTGGATCTGGCTCTGGGCCAGAATGAGAGAGGTTGAGGTTGGGGGTAAAAGGGTTTCATCACTCAAAAGAGCCCTATAGCTAAGCCTCTATGCCTCATCCACAAACACCACCACCACTTTAAACACATTCCTCCTGCAATTTAACAAAGCCGCCTAACAGATTTAACACAGTTCTCTAACAGATTTAACACAGTTCTCTAACAGATTTAACACAGTTCTCTAACAGATTTAGCACAGTTCTCTAACAGATTTAACACAGTTCTCTAATAGATTTAACACAGTTCTCTAACAGATTTAACACAGTTCTCTAACAGATTTAACACAGTCCTCTAATAGATTTAACACAGTTCTCTAACAGATTTAACACAGTCCTCTAATAGATTTAACACAGTTCTCTAACAGATTTAACACAGTTCTCTAACATATTTAACACAGTTCTCTAACAGATTTAACACAGTTCTCTAACAGATTTAACACAGTCCTCTAACAGATTTAACACAGTTCTCTAACAGATTTAACACAGTTCTCTAACAGATTTAACACAGTTCTCTAACAGATTTAACACAGTTCTCTAACATATTTAACACAGTCCTCTAACAGATTTAACACAGTTCTCTAACAGATTTAACACAGTTCTCTAACAGATTTAACACAGTTCTCTAACAGATTTAACACAGTCCTCTAACAGATTTAACACAGTTCTCTAACAGATTTAGCACAGTTCTCTAACAGATTTAACACAGTCCTCTAACAGATTTAACACAGTCCTCTAACAGATTTAACACAGTTCGCTAACAGATTTAGCACAGTTCTCTAACAGATTTAACACAGTTCTCTAACAGATTTAGCACAGTTCTCTAACAGATTTAACACAGTCCTCTAACAGATTTAACACAGTTCTCTAACAGATTTAGCACAGTTCTCTAACAGATTTAGCACAGTTCTCTAACAGATTTAACACAGTTCTCTAACAGATTTAACACAGTTCTCTAACAGATTTAACACAGTCCTCTAACAGATATAACACAGTCCTCTAATAGATTTAACACAGTCCTCTAACATATTTAACACAGTACTATAACATATTTAACACAGTCCTCTAACAGATTTAACACAGTCCTCTAACAGATTTAACACAGTCCTCTAACATATTTAACACAGTCCTCTAACATATTTAACACAGTCCTCTAACAGATTTAACACAGATTTAACACAGTCCTCTAACATATTTAACACAGTCCTCTAACAGATTTAACACAGTCCTCTAACAGATTTAACACAGTCCTCTAACATATTTAACACAGATTTAACACAGTCCTCTAACATATTTAACACAGCCCTCTAACAGATTTAACACAGATTTAACACAGTCCTCTAACATATTTAACACAGATTTAACACAGTCCTCTAACATATTTAACACAGTTTTCTAACAGATTAAACACAGTCCTCTAACAGATTTAACACAGTCCTCTAACAGATTTAACACAGATTTAACACAGTTCTCTAACAGATTTAACACAGTCCTCTAACAGATTTAACACAGTCCTCTAACATATTTAACACAGTCCTCTAACAGATTTAACACAGATTTAACACAGTCCTCTAACATATTTAACACAGTCCTCTAACAGATTTAACACAGTCCTCTAACAGATTTAACACAGTCCTCTAACATATTTAACACAGCCCTCTAACAGATTTAACACAGTCCTCTAACAGATTTAACACAGTCCTCTAACAGATTTAACACAGATTTAACACAGTCCTTTAACATATTTAACACAGTCCTCTAACAGATTTAACACAGTCCTCTAACAGATTTAACACAGTCCTCTAACAGATTTAACACAGATTTAACACAGTCCTCTAACAGATTTAACACAGCCCTCTAACAGATTTAACACAGATCTAACACAGTCCTCTAACATATTTAACACAGTCCTCTAACATATTTAACACAGTTCTCTAACATATTTAACACAGTCCTCTAACAGATTTAACACAGTCCTCTAACAGATTTAACACAGTCCTCTAACATATTTAACACAGTTCTCTAACAGATTTAACACAGTCCTCTGACAGATATAACACAGTCCTCTAACATATTTAACACAGTCCTCTAACATATTTAACACAGTCCTCTAACAGATTTAACACAGTCCTCTAACAGATTTAACACAGTCCTCTAACAGATTTAACACAGTTCTCTAACAGATATAACACAGTCCTCTAACAGATATAACACAGTCCTCTAACATATTTAACACAGTCCTCTAACATATTTAACACAGATATAACACAGTCCTCTAACATATTTAACACAGTCCTCTAACATATTTAACACAGTCCTCTAACATATTTAACACAGTCCTCTAACAGATTTAACACAGTCCTCTAACAGATTTAACACAGTCCTCTAACAGATTTAACACAGTTCTCTAACAGATATAACACAGTCCTCTAACAGATATAACACAGTCCTCTAACATATTTAACACAGTCCTCTAACATATTTAACACAGATTTAACACAGTCCTCTAACATATTTAACACAGTTCTCTAACATATTTAACACAGTCCTCTAACAGATTTAACACAGTCCTCTAACAGATTTAACACAGTCCTCTAACATATTTAACACAGTTCTCTAACAGATTTAACACAGTCCTCTAACAGATATAACACAGTCCTCTAACATATTTAACACAGTCCTCTAACATATTTAACACAGATTTAACACAGTCCTCTAACATATTTAACACAGTCCTTTAACAGATTTAACACAGATTTAACACAGTCCTCTAACATATTTAACACAGTCCTCTAACAGATTTAACACAGTCCTCTAACATATTTAACACAGTTCTCTAACAGATTTAACACAGTCCTCTAACAGATTTAACACAGTCCTCTAACATATTTAACACAGTCCTCTAACAGATTTAACACAGATTTAACACAGTCCTCTAACAGATTTAACACAGTCCTCCAACAGAGATTTAACACAGTCCCGTAACAGATTTAACACAGTCCTCCAACAGAGATTTAACACAGTCCCCTAACAGATTTAACACAGTCCTCTAACAGATTTAACACAGTCCTCTAACAGATTTAACACAGATTTAACACAGTCCTCTAACAGATTTAACACAGCCCTCTAACAGATTTAACACAGATCTAACACAGTCCTCTAACATATTTAACACAGTCCTCTAACATATTTAACACAGATTTAACACAGTCCTCTAACATATTTAACACAGTTCTCTAACATATTTAACACAGTCCTCTAACAGATTTAACACAGTCCTCTAACAGATTTAACACAGTCCTCTGACAGATATAACACAGTCCTCTAACATATTTAACACAGTCCTCTAACATATTTAACACAGTCCTCTAACAGATTTAACACAGTCCTCTAACAGATTTAACACAGTTCTCTAACAGATTTAACACAGTCCTCTAACAGATATAACACAGTCCTCTAACAGATATAACACAGTCCTCTAACATATTTAACACAGTCCTCTAACATATTTAACACAGATTTAACACAGTCCTCTAACATATTTAACACAGTTCTCTAACATATTTAACACAGTCCTCTAACAGATTTAACACAGTCCTCTAACAGATTTAACACAGTCCTCTAACATATTTAACACAGTTCTCTAACAGATTTAACACAGTCCTCTAACAGATATAACACAGTCCTCTAACATATTTAACACAGTCCTCTAACATATTTAACACAGATTTAACACAGTCCTCTAACATATTTAACACAGTCCTCTAACAGATTTAACACAGATTTAACACAGTCCTCTAACATATTTAACACAGTCCTCTAACATATTTAACACAGTCCTCTAACATATTTAACACAGTTCTCTAACAGATTTAACACAGTCCTCTAACAGATTTAACACAGTCCTCTAACATATTTAACACAGTCCTCTAACAGATTTAACACAGATTTAACACAGTCCTCTAACAGATTTAACACAGTCCTCCAACAGAGATTTAACACAGTCCCGTAACAGATTTAACACAGTCCTCCAACAGAGATTTAACACAGTCCCCTAACAGATTTAACACAGTCTTACAGCTAGGCTATTGATCTCTTGTTTGTAATGTTTATATCAAGTACTTTCATGTAGCTTT
Organism: Thymallus thymallus; assembly: GCA_023634145.1. Classification (NCBI taxonomy): domain Eukaryota; kingdom Metazoa; phylum Chordata; class Actinopteri; order Salmoniformes; family Salmonidae; genus Thymallus; species Thymallus thymallus. The sequence goes on along the minus strand of CM042386.1, from coordinate 1,946,123 downwards.
AAGGCAATGTGAGCTTACTTCATTACACACTGATAAGAAGAGAATATTCATTGTGAGGGTTAGGGCTATTTCAGATCTGCCAACATAAACCCACTAGCTAGCTGGTAACAGTTGTATGTATACACTATGTAAACCCACTAGCTAGCTGGTAACAGTTGTGTGTATAGACTACGTTAAGTACAACACTTATATTCCTCTGGCAGGTTAGATCTTGTCAGGTTGTAGTAGGCTACACCCATTAGCCCTGTAGATGACAACAACACCTATATACACAGTATGCCTGTACCTTACACAGCTGTACGATATACCCCTTCAGGCTATTACAGGGAGGTTGATCCTTGTCTTCAAATCCAGCCCAACAGTTCTCTGTAGTGTAAGGATACCTATGGGTGGGCATTACAGCATACTTAAAGGCTGTGTGATACAAAAGGGTTCCTCCCTCTTACAACGTTGGTTTGACACTAAGAGAACATTCATCCTGACAGACAATATACAGATCATTATCAAATAGGATTATTCCCTTAATGCTAAACATTAGAATCTAAACATTAGAATCTATACATTAGAATCTAAACATTAGAATCTATACATTAGAATCTAAACATTACAGTTGAGTGGGCAAGCGGTTTGCTGATGTCAACGTTATGAACAGAGTGCTCCATGGTGGCGGGGGGGTTATGGTATGGGCAGGCATAAGCTACGGACAATGAACACAATTGCATTTTATCAATGTCAATTTGAATGCATAGAGATACTTTTAAGAGATCCTGAGGCCCATTGTGAGGCCCTTTTCTTTTTAAGGTATCTGTGACCAACAGATGTATATCTGTATTCCCAGTCATGTGAAAGGGGAGTGGGGAAAAGGGTTTTGGGGGTGTGGAGGGGAGGGGGGAGAAGGGTTTTGGGGGTGTGGAGGGGAGGGGAGGGGAGAGGTGTGGAGGGGAGGGGAGGGGTGTGGAGTATATTTACCTTGGATATCTTGGATATGGTACGTCTTGGATATGAAGGTACGTCTTGGATATGAAGGTACGTCTTGGCTCAGATTAGGAGGAAAACAACTATGTCCTGGAGTTATAAATATTGTAAGTCACTTGGGTCACGCCAATAAAAGATCTTTAAACAAAATAGTTTTTCTTATTTTCTACTACGCTACAGTAGTAGTAAGCCAAAGTATTTTTTTCTACAAGGTTTGTCTCTGTTCATTGTCTGTCTGCTTCAATTCCCCAGGGTCAGAAACTCATATAGACTAAATGTAGAGAGTTTAGTAGCACTCACACAAACACACACTATCTCACTCTCTCTCCCACACACTGTCTGGAGTTCACTATAAGTAGTTTGATACATCAAACTACTTATAGTATAGGTATGATACATCAAACTACTTATAGTATAGGTATGATACATCAAACTACTTATAGTATAGGTATGATACATCAAACTACTTATAGTATAGGTATGATACATCAAACTACTTATAGTATAGGTATGATACATCAAACTACTTATAGTATAGGTATGATACATCAAACTACTTATAGTATAGGTATGATACATCAAACTACTTATAGTATAGGTACGATACATCAAACTACTTATGTTATTGGTATGATAGATCACAATACTGCTATTAAAGGTATGATACATCAAAATACTGCTATTATAGGTATGATACATCAAAATACTGCTTTTATAGGTATGATACATCAAAATACTGCTATTATAGGTATGATACATCAAAATACTGCTTTTATAGGTATGATACATCAAAATACTGCTATTATAGGTATGATACATCACAATACTGCTATTATTGGTATGATACATCAAACTACTGCTATTATTGGTATGATACATCAAACTACTGCTATTATTGGTATGATAAATCAAAATACTGCTATTATTGGTATGATAAATCAAAATACTGCTTTTATAGGTATGATATATTTGCGAAAACGAGAGATATGCTAACTGGATAACAGTCGTTCAAGTTCTTGCTAGCTAACGAAATGACACCTGCATCTCTAGCTGTGCATAGCCACCGAAAAACAATAAAGTCAGTCCCTCACCCACTCCTCCAATGGCATGACATGACATCCTCCTAGCAGCTAGCTATCTATCCAGCTAACGTTAGGCTCTGTGTTTTTATCTTGCTACATAAACAGATACGTTAGCCTATTAGCCACATTATGACTGACTAGTGATCATTGTCCTTGCTAGTTTGATTGTATTGACATTCCCAGCCTTAGTTACATTCGTCCATTTTTGTCCAGAATATTGAGTCATTGAAGGTGAAACAGTGTATCCTGAATGGAGGCAGCAAACAATGTACCAGACCAGCTGTGATTTACAACCTCATAGCAATATGTTTTGGGCAACATAGAAATGTATTGGTGAATTATATTAATCATGCATTGAACTGCATCCCACCATTCTGCCAACAAGGCCTTATTGTACGTCATGGAAAGTTGAGTCAAATAGAACCTATTTTTAAAACCTCTTGTAGCATAAAGTGGGAATGTGATATTTTTGACCGATATTATGATTGTTGTTTGTTTCATATCTGCTAAAGCCTGTCAGTTCCACTTTCAACTTTAGGTCACCGGTTACTTTATATGCTAAACGTGAAAAGTTTTTTGCAATGGAAAGTAATAGTTGTGCATTTCAATTAGGAAATGCTTAATGGTTGTGTTTGTATTACTGGCTTATTATGTCTGATTTCATGGACTGCTTATCCCTTAACTTCATGCTGTGTGACCTCTGTCTTTCCATCGGTCTTATGCAGTGATGTAGTGGTGACTGGAGAAGTGGTGTAGTGGTGCCTGGAGAAGTGGTGTAGTGGTGACTGGAGAAGTGGTGTAGTGGTGACTGGAGAAGTGGTGTAGTGGTGCCTGGAGAAGTGGTGTAGTGGTGCCTGGAGAAGTGGTGTAGTGGTGACTGGAGAAGTGGTGTAGTGGTGACTGGAGAAGTGGTGTAGTGGTGCCTGGAGAAGTGGTGTAGTGGTGACTGGAGAAGTGGTGTAGTGGTGACTGGAGAAGTGGTGTAGTGGTGCCTGGTGAAATGGTGTAGTGGTGACTGGAGAAGTGGTGTAGTGGTGCCTGGAGAAGTGGTGTAGTGGTGCCTGCCTCAAAATCACACATTTTTATAGAAAATCTGATTGGTTGGGCCTGTCAGGGCCTGGTTCCCCAGTGGGTGGGCCTCTGTCCACCCAGGCCCATCCATGTCTACACCTCTGATGCAAACACAAATAGCCTACTCACCAACACTTCGGACTAATCTTTTTCAATACCTGGTTTGCATATCCATTGTTGCCTTAATTAGCATTTACTGGTAGATATCATAAATGTAAACTTATTTTCTACTACTAGCTGCTCCATGCCAAAACCATCTACTGTGAGCTGCTCCATGCCAAAACCATCTACTGTGAGCTGCTCCATGCCAAAACCATCTACTGTGAGCTGCTCCATGCCAAAACCATCTACTGTGAGCTGCTCCATGCCAAAACCATCTACTGTGAGCTGCTCCATGCCAAAACCATCTACTGTGAGCTGCTCCATGCCAAAACCATCTACTGTGAGCTGCTCCATGCCAAAACCATCTACTGTGAGCTGCTCCATGCCAAAACCATCTACTGTGAGCTGCTCCATGCCAAAACCATTTACTGTGAGCTGCTCCATGCCAAAAACATCTACTGTGAGCTGCTCCATGCCAAAACCATCTACTGTGAGCTGCTCCATGCCAAAACCATTTACTGTGAGCTGCTCCATGCCAAAACCATCTACTATGAGCTGCTCCATGCCAAAACCATCTACTGTGAGCTGATTATACTCCATTGAAACTAGGCTATGTGTGCGGCGCGCATGTTAATATATTTCATGTGCTTTGCCATTGTGTCGGCTACTTTGTGTGTGATTTCTCTATTGTACTACATAACTGATAAATCGTATACCTCCACTACACTACTATGATACGCATCAGTAAGGATTAAGAAGTGAGTGTACGCAATGCCCACTGAAAAGAAAGTGGGTAGCCTATGTTTATACCCTTTACTACACCACTGGCCCTTTGTGTTTTACAAAAAGTGCACTCTACTACATGAGTGCGCTGGTATTACGGTTGCCGTAGGTGTTGGCTGGTCTCAGAAAGAAATTACCAATCCTGACTGTTGAGACCAAGTCAAGACCAAGTAGCCTACAAAGGTATCCGACACCGAGACAAGACCGAGTGGAGTACTACAACACTGGTGGGAGGTACAGACTTACAGTTGAAGTTTACATACACTTAGGTTGAAGTCATTAAAACTCATTTTTCAACCACTCCACAGATTTCATGTTAACAAACTATAGTTTTGGCAAGTCGGTTAGGACATCTACTTTGTGCATGACACAAGTAATTCTTCCAACAATTGTTTACACAGATTATTTCACTTATAATTCACTATATCACAATTCCAGTGGGTCAGAAGTTTACATACACTAAGTTGACTGTGCCTTTAAACAGCTTGGAAAATTCCATAAAATTATGTCATGGCTTTAGAAGCTTCTGATAGGCTAATTGACATCATTTGAGTCAATTGGAGGTGTACCTGTTGATGTATTTCAAGGCCTACCTTCAAACTCAGTGCCTCTTTGCTCGACATCATGGGAAAATAAAAGACCTCCACAAGTCTGGTTCATCCTTGGGAGCAATTTCCAAACACCTGAAGGTACCACGTTCATCTGTACAAACAATAGTACGCAAGTATAAACATCATGGGACCGCGCTGCCGTCATACCGCTCAGGAAGGAGACGCATTCTGTCTCCTAGAGATTAAAGTACTTTGGTGCAAAAAGTGCAAATAAATCCCAGAACAACAGCAAAAGGACGTTGTGAAGATGCTGGAGGAAACAGGTACAAAAGTATCTATATCCACAGTAAAACGAGTCCTATATCGACATAACCTGAAAGGCCGTTCAGCAAGGAAGAAGCCACTGCTCCAAAACTGCCATAAAAAAGACAGACTACGGTTTGCAACTGCACATGGGGACAAAGATCGTACTTTTTGGAGAAATGTCCTCTGGTCTGATAAAACAAAAATATAACTGTTTGGCCATAATGACCATCGTTATGTTTGGAGGAAAAAGGGGGAGGCTTGCAAGCCGAAGAACACCATCCCAACCGTGAAGCACGGGGGTGGCAGCATCATGTCGTGGGGGTGCTTTGCTGCAGGAGGGACTGGTGCACTTCACAAAATAGATAGAAATAGAAAATTATGTGGATATATTGAAGCAACATCTCAAGACATCAGCCAGGAAGTTAAAGCTTGATTGACCAGTGGTGTAGTGAAGATCTGATTCAACTGGGTCTCAAGACATCACAAATAGGTCTTCCAAATGGACAATGATACAGCGGGTGAAAGTCAAGAAGTTAAAGCTTGGTCGCAAATGGGTCTTCCAAATGGACAATGACCCCAAGCATACTTCCAAAGTTGTGGCAAAATGGCTTAAGGACAACAAAGTCAAGTTATTGGAGTGGCCATCACAAAGCCCTGACCTCAATCCTATAGAACATTTGTGGGCAGAACTGAAAAAGCGTGTGCGAGCAAGGAGGCCTACAAACCTGACTCAGTTACACCAGTTCTGTCAGGAAGAATGGGCCAAAATTCTCCCAACTTATTGTGGGAAGCTTGTGGAAGGCTACCCGAAACATTTGACCAAAGTCAAACAATTTAAAGGCAATGCTACCAAATCCTTATTGAGTGTATGTAAACTTCTGACCCACTGGGAATGTGATGAAAGAAATAAAAGCTGAAATAAATAATTCTCTCTACTATTATTCTGACATTTCACATTCTTAAAATAAAAATAAATAAAAAAGTGTTGATCCTAACTGACCTAAAACAGGGAATTGTTACTAGGATTAAATGTCAGGAATTGTGAAAATCTGAGTTTAAATGTATTTGGCTAAGGTGTATTTAAACGTCCTACTTCAACTATATGTGTGACAATATTGAGCTGTGATATTTAGCTGTGTCATCGTGAGACTGGGGATAAGATAGATATTTTAAGTGTGTGCGTGTGCGTGTGCGTGCGTGTCCAGTTGATGTTAGCGGAGAGACTGTTTGTTAAGAACACTAAACTGTTTGATATGGACGTTAAACTGTTTACTAACAGTCATTTTAGAGAGGATTTTCTGGGACGTATGTTCTCCAAACGCAGGCAGACAGCAGGCTAGTCTCTTCTCTCAGGACTGAGAAGATCAACATGAAACCAGATCTGATTCCAATAGAGCCTGTTAGTCAGTTAGCTAGGCAGATCTGATTTAATTGCAGCCTGTTAGGCTGGTCATGTCTGAACTTGACACTTACATGCGACTCGCTTTTTGGTCTGATTGTGTTCAGATCCAGCTGACCAATTCAGGAGGTGGTCAGGGTTGCATTGTGTGTGGATTTCTCCTCTGGATGCAATCAGGCTACAGAAAGCACATAAAGTGGGCGAAGTCATCAGCACACCTCCCATGAGTCTCCAAAAGACGTGTGTTTAGAATTAGTCATTAAGGTAGATCTGATTCAACTGGAGCCTGTTAGTCATTAAGGTAGATCTGATTCAACTGGAGCCTGTTAGTCATTAAGGTAGATCTGATTCAACTGGAGCCTGTTAGTCATTAAGGTAGATCTGATTCAACTGGAGCCTGTTAGTCATTAAGGTAGATCTGATTCAACTGGAGCCTGTTAGTCATTAAGGTAGATCTGATTCAACTGGAGCCTGTTAGTCATTAAGGTAGATCTGATTCAACTGGAGCCTGTTAGTCATTTAGGTAGATGTGATTCAACTGGAGCCTGTTATTCATTTAGGTAGGTACGTTTTTTATTTATTTAACTAGGCAAGTCAGTTAAGATCACATTCTAATTTACAATTACAGCCTTCCTACAGGGACAGCCTTCCTACAGGGACAGCCAACCTACAGGGACAGCCATAGTAGTACGGCGCCCCTGGAGCAAATTAGGGTTAGTGCCTTGCTCAAGGACACAGACAGGCTTTTTTTACCTTGTCGGCTCTGGTATTCAAACCAGCGACTTTTCGGTTACTGGCCCAACGCTCTAACCACTAGGCTACTTGCCTGAAGAGAGTGTGTGTGTGTGTGCGCTTAAGGACTAAGAGATGGATAGGGACTTGTTAAAAGTCCCATGCTACCAATCACCACCTGATTAACACCTAAAACCCTCAGCTGTCATTTACCATCTCCCGGCAGCCTGTTCACCCAATGAAATGGAGACTCTGGACTTGTCAAAACCCAATCAGAGGACAACCCGGGTCGTGTTTTTAACACTTCAACAGAGCAGACTGAGGTATGTGGTTTCTATAGGATCTCAGTGGCACATGCTTTTTGCATTTTAGTAGACAAAGTAGCAGACAAAGTCTACAAAGTGTGTTATGGAATTGTATGGAATTTTTGTGTTAACTTTTGATAGAAATGTAATATTATGTTAGAAAAATAGGCCTGGCACACCATCACAATTAAAATTGGATTATTAAAAATGTTGTTAGATGAAAACCAAGTGGCACATTGGTCTAAGACACTGCATCTCAGTGCTAGATGCGTCACTACAGACAACCTGGTTCGAATCCAGGCTGTATCACAACCGGCCGTGAAAAAAACATTTAAAACAATGTTTTGGCTGCTTTTAATGATCTGCTCCTCTCAGAGGTATTTTAATGTTCTGCTCCTCTCAGAGGTATTTTAATGTTCTGCTCCTCTCAGAGGTATTTTAATGTTCTGCTCCTCTCAGAGGTATTTTAATGTTCTGATGTAATGGATATCTTGAAAAGGGAAAGGGAAAATATTGCCTGGTTATTTTGAGACTTAAATAAAGCTAATCTCCAATATGTTGTAATGTATCCATTGCCTAGTTTTGGAAACAGGGCACAAGGCTGGCTAATTGGAAGAGTACCAGAGGGGAATGGGGTGCAAAGGGGGTTAAAAATTCTCTTCACAGTTATGATTGGTCACTCATCACATCACCAGGGCAACATGAAATTAGACTTCCTCCTCCAGCTCAACTCAACACCAGGAGAAGACTGAAGGCTGGTGAAGGTTGGGTGGAAACCCCAGTGGAGCTGCCACTGCAGCAGGGAGAGGAGAGACATAGAAGCCAGCTGTCTGCAGTTAGCCAGATACTAGATCATACTCTAACCCACCTTGACCTCATTCAGAATTAGCCAGAGAGTCTTACATGATATAATAGTTTTAATCTATTATATATAAGGTAAGGTGTTAATATATTATATTATATATAAGGTAAGGTGTTAATATATTATATTATATAAAAGGTAAGGTGTTAATATATTATATTATATATAAGGTAAGGTGTTAATATATTATATTATATATAAGGTAAGGTGTTAATATATTATATTATATAAAAGGTAAGGTGTTAATATATTATATTATATAAAAGGTAAGGTGTTAATATATTATATTATATAAAAGGTAAGGTGTTAATATATTATATTATATAAAAGGTAAGGGGTTAATATATTATATAAAAGGTAAGGGTTTAATAGATTATATTATATAACAGGTAAGGTGTTAATATATTATATTATATTATATATAAGGTAAGTGTGAATTGGCCACAACCAGTGTTGGCAGAAATATCTTATTTACATAAGTATTCAGACCCTTTGCTATGAGACTTGAAATTGATCTCAGGTGCATCCTGTTTCCATTGATCATCCTTGAGATGTTTCTACAACTTGATTGGAGTCCACCTGTGGTAAATTCAATTAATTGGACATGATTTTGAAATGCACACACCTGTGTATATATAAGGTCACACAGTTGTGACAGTGCATGTCAGATCAAAAACCAAGCCATGAAGTCGAAAGGAATTGTCCGTAGAGTTCTGAGACAGGATTGTTTTGAGGCACAGATCCAGGGAAGGGTACCAAAACATTTCTGCAGCATTGAAGGTCCCCAAGAACACAGTGGCCTCCATCATTCTTAAATGGAAGAAGTTTGAATTCTTCCTAGAGCTGGCCACCCAGCCAAACTGAGCAATCGAGGTATAAGGGCCAAGAATCTGATGGTCACTCTGACAGAGCTCCAGAGTTCCTCTGTGGAGATGGGAGAACCTTCCAGAAGGACAACCATCTCTGCAGCACTCCACCAATCAGGCCTTTATGGTAGAGTGGCCAGACGGAAGCCACTCCTCAGTAAAAGGCACATGACAGCGCGTTTAGAGTTTGGCAAAAGGCACCTAAAGACTCTCGGCCATACGAAACAAGATTCTCTACTCTGATGAAACCAAGATTTAACTCTTTGGCCTGAATGCCAAGCATCACGTCTGGAAGAAACCTGGCACCATCCCTACGGTGAAGTATGGTGGTGGCAGCATCATGCTGTGGGGATGTTTTTCTGGCCCAGCCAGATTCTAGACTTGAACCCGATCTAACATCTCTGGAGAGACCTTTATTGTTTGTTTACACCCTGTTAGGTTGATAAATAACCTGAACCAGATTACAGTCACTGGTTACAGAGAGAAGCTTCCTCTTGAGCTGGACAGCTTGATGAAGACCAGTCAATATTCAGGTCCCCAAAAAGTAGATCTCTCTTGTTTACATCACATACATTATCAAGCATTTCACACATATAATTTAGATACTAACTGTTAGCACTTGGTGGCTTATAGCAACACCCACAAAAGAAAAGGCTTTAGATGTGCCAGGTGAACCTGCAACCACTTCAATAACACTTGACAACAGATCTGCTCTAAGCATCACTGTCACGACCGGGCGCATACATAGCCCAAAGTCTGTCACGGTTGGGTGCATGGAGAGACCGAAACGCAGCGCAGGGATAGTAGTTCGACATATTTATTTAATTTACTGACTATTCAATTAAATCTGTCCGAACTACACACACAAAACAAAACACGATATACAAACGTCACGTTTAAAACAAAACACGATTTTAAATGTAACAAAAGCACACTAACTGTTCTCTGTGAATTCGAAATATGTACCGAAATACAAAATGACATCTACAATGACCCACAACCCAGTGTGAAACATACAAACCTATGTAGGATCCCTAATTAGAGACGATGTGCTACAGCTGCCTCTAATTAGGGATCCAACACAAACCACCACCAGAAACAGAAAGAATAGACCTGTCAGACTCTGACCAACAGTACCCCCCCCCACCCCCCCTCCCCAAGGCGCGGACTCCCGGACGCCAACAAAAAAACACAAATTTAAGGGGGGGGGTTAATAGGGAGGGAAGACTAGTCCGTCGGGGGCGGCTCTGGCTCCGGCTAAGTGGACAGTTTTCTCCCGTGCCCCCTCCTTATGACCGGACCCGGACTGGGCACCGGTGGGGTAAACGGCTCCGGCCATGGAGCGGGACCATTAACCGGGCCCGGACTGGGCACCGGTGGGGTAAACGACTCCGGCCATGGAGTGGGGAAAACAACCGGGCCCGGACTGGGCACTGGTGGAGCGGACTGCTCTGGCACTGGAGAGGAGCGGACGGCCGGACCCGTATTGGGCACTGGTGGAGCGGACTGCTCAGGCACTGGAGCGGAGCAGAGGGCCAGACCCGGACTGGGCACCGGTGGAGCGGACTGCTCTGGCTCAGGAGTGGAGCAGACGGCCGGACCCGGACTAGGCAACGGTGGCGCGGACTGCTCTAGCTCAGGAGCGGAGCAGACGGCTGGACTTGGATTGGGCCCCGAAGGAGCGGACTGCTCTGGCACTGGAGCGGAGCAGACAGCTGGACCCGGATTCCTTACCGATGGAGCGGACTGCTCAGGCACTGGAGGTGCGTGGAGCTGGCACAGGAAGCACCTGGCTGGGCGCACGCACTGGAGGTCGGGTGCGGGGATCCGGCACGGGACGTACCGGACTGGGGAGGCGCACTGGTTGTCGGGTGCGTGGAGCCGGCACAGGAAGCACCTGGCTGGGAGCACGCACTGGAGGTCGGGTGCGGGGAGCCGGCACGGGTCGTACCGGACTGGGGAGGCGCACCGGAGGTCGGATGCGTGGAGCCGGCACTGGAAGCACCTGGCTGGGCGCACGCACTGGAGGTCGGGTGCGGGGCGTAGAGCAGAGGTCCGGACCCGGACTGGACATCGTGAAGTGGACTGCTCTGGCATGGGGGTGGAGTAGACGACCGGACCTGGACTCGGCACTGGAGGAGCGGACTGCTCTGGCAGGGAGGTGGAGTAGACAACCGGACCCGGACTGGGCACCGGTGGAGCGGAGTGCTCCGGCCCGGGAGTGGAGTAGACGACCGGACCTGGACCACTCCGCCATCTCCCTCAGTTCTTCCAGAAACTCTCCAAAATGCTCCTCCTGCTCTTTGCTCTGCGCCCTCCATTTGTACCTCTGCATCTCCATGCTCCACGGGGGGGGGGGGGGTATTGGCTCCTCCTGCCTGTAGCCAGACCACCCCCATAGCCCCCCCTCAAAATTACCTTGGTTGTTTGCGGGCTCCTCTCTCTCCGTCTCTCCCCAGTTACGTCGCTTGGTCTCGTACTGGTGGGTCATTCTGTCACGACCGGGCGCATACATAGCCCAAGGTCTGTCACGGTTGGGTGCATGGAGAGACCAAGACGCAGCGCAGGGATTGTAGTTCGACATATTTATTTACTGACTATTCAATAATATGTACGAACTACATGAACAAATGAAAACACGATGTACAAACGTAACGTAGCACACTTACTTGTTTCACCGTGACTGAGAAATATAAGATAACGATATATACAATGACCCACAACCCAGTGTGAAACATACAAACCTATGTAGGATCCCTACAGCTGCCTCTAATTAGGGATCCAACACAAACCACCACCAGAAACAGAAAGAATAGAACTGTCAGACTAAGCAAATAGGCTTCTCTATGGCCAGAGCCTGACACTTTAGGAATGTAGTGAAGTAAAAGTTGTCAAAAATATAAATAGTAGTTAGGTGTAATACCACAGTGTAACAGCAGCAAGATCTGTGGCCTGTTGCCAAGGGCAACCAGTTGAGCACAAACAACATTGTAAATACAAAAGGGTAGGGAACTGAATGCATTCAACTGAAATGTCTTCCGCATTGAACCCAACCCCTCTGAATCACGCTGCCTAAATCAACATCCACCTGTATGTATCTGTTTACTTATTTACCCTTTCAAACACTGCACATAACCAATAATATAACATATGTGTAATGTTTACTACTGTTTCCCTTGTTCATTTCCCTTTTGTCTATTCCATTTGCTCTGTCAATGCAAACATATATTTCCCATGCCAATAAAGCCCTTTGAATTGAATTTGAATTCAGAGAGAGAGAGAGAGAGAGAGAGAATCTGGCTTATTGCCATCATTACAACAATATTGATTGATTGAATAGTTAATTGTCTCTTTAGGGGAAATTTGTCTGGCAGGCACTCCTGGCAGAACTTCCACATAATAATATGAAGCATTGGATGTTGGGTCTGACTGATATTCCAGTTGGACGAACAGAGATCAGCTGATCCACCAACTACAGTACAGTGCTGCTACAGACTACAGCCACCTCCACCAGTGCTGCTACAGCTGGATGCTACAGACTACAGCCACCTCCACCAGTGCTGCTACAGCTGGATGCTACAGACTACAGCCACCTCCACCAGTGCTGCTACAGCTGGATGCTACAGACTACAGCCACCTCCACCAGTGCTGCTACAGCTGGATGCTACAGACTACAGCCACCTCCACCAGTGCTGCTACAGCTGGATGCTACAGACTACAGCCACCTCCACCAGTGCTGCTACAGCTGGATGCTACAGACTACAGCCACCTCCACCAGTGCTGCTACAGCTGGATGCTACAGACTACAGCCACCTCCACCAGTGCTGCTACAGCTGGATGCTACAGACTACAGCCACCTCCACCAGTGCTGCTACAGCTGGATGCTACAGACTAGGAAACAAGCCCCTTTCTGGTGCAAACAACACATCAAAGAATGGTTTCACCTACTCAAAGCATAATCACTAATCACACAGAGTCCTAGTCTACTCTACATAATGTTTACTGGTGAATCAGCAGAGTAGACTGGCTGGTGTTTTCATTGGCACAGCTGTTAGCTCAGAGAGAGACAGCTGAACAAAAGCAATCTCTCTCTCTCTCTCCTCACCCTCTCTCCCTCTCCTTCTCTCTCTCCCAGCAGGTTTGATAACCATAGGGTGCTAGTCAGTAGAGGGGGAGGATTGACTAGCTAGAGATCTAGACTATGATTGATACAGCTTTCAGGTTTTTGAAGTTATACGAGGCTTGCTTTCACCTCTACCTCGGTCTTCCTCTCCTCCTACGCACTCAAAGCTACTTTTTTTCTGTTTTGTTGCTGAGGATCTGGGTCAAGATATTACTGATGTGTGTGAAGATGGGGATGACAGTCAAGATATTACTGATGTGTGTGAAGATGGGGATGACAGTCAAGATATTACTGATGTGTGTGTAGATGGGGATGACAGTCAATGGCAGGTCACTATTATTTGAGTCACAAGCAAGTTTCATGTCACGAGGTCCAAGTCTCAAGTCAAGTTCCAAGTAGAACAGGTTAAGTCTCGAGTCAAGTCCAACTTGTGCATTCTAAGACCAAGTCAAGTTGTGTCGAGTCACCCGTTTTTTCAAGTCAAGTCCCAAGTCAAGTAAAAAAATACATCTATACATGCAATGACTTGTTCAACTACAAATCTTTGTCTATTTACTGAGGCTACCAGACAGACCTTTTCATTATGTACTGAGGCTACCAGACAGACCTTTTCATTATTTACTGAGGCTACCAGACAGACCTTTTCATTATGTACTGAGGCTACCAGACAGACCTTTTCATTATGTACTGAGGCTACCAGACAGACCTTTTCATTATGTACTGAGGCTACCAGACAGACCTTTTCATTATGTACTGAGACTACCAGACAGACCTTTTCATTATGTACTGAGGCTACCAGACAGACCTTTTCATTATGTACTGAGGCTACCAGACAGACCTTTTCATTATGTACTGAGGCTACCAGACAGACCTTTTCATTATGTACTGAGGCTACCAGACAGACCTTTTCATTATGTACTGAGGCTACCAGACAGACCTTTTCATTATTTACTGAGGCTACCCGACATATCTTTTCATTATGTACTGAGGCTACCAGACAGACCTTTTCATTATGTACTGAGGCTACCAGACAGACCTTTTCATTATGTACTGAGGCTACCAGACAGACCTTTTCATTATGTACTGAGACTACCAGACAGACCTTTTCATTATGTACTGAGGCTACCAGACAGACCTTTTCATTATGTACTGAGGCTACCAGACAGACCTTTTCATTATGTACTGAGGCTACCAGACAGACCTTTTCATTATGTACTGAGGCTACCAGACAGACCTTTTCATTATGTACTGAGGCTACCAGACAGACCTTTTCATTATTTACTGAGGCTACCCGACATATCTTTTCATTATGTACTGAGGCTACCAGACAGACCTTTTCATTATGTACTGAGGCTACCAGACAGACCTTTTCATTATGTTGTCTACAACACAGTTTTATTATATAATTGTAAAATAGGGACCTTGTTGCAGCGCATTAAATCAACAGAAGGCAAGGCATGTTGATATTCCAGGGCAATATCCCAACAGAAATAGCCTCTGTATCAGGCTTAACCTGTCCTATATGAACAGACACAGGTAGAGGGCTAGACTGCATAGCCTCACTTTGAGAAACCAAATGGACTCTGTCTAATAGGACCTAAAACAGGCAGCCTACATAATGTGTGTGTTCCCCTACTCAGACATAGCATGCAACAACCAATGGTTACGTGACACACCATCGACTGTGTCATCAACTGACAGATTTCTATAACATATGATTTGGTTAGCTGATATGTAGAATACCTACCCAGGTATTGTAAGATCTGGCAGGTGTCAGCAACACCTGGGCAGAGGAATGCCCCCATAAGCCCCAGGGCCATACAATTACCCAATTGGCAATTACAACCAATGAACTGGTTCTACATTGTAAAAGGCCATTTCCACATCCATTGGTACATTGGTCTTAATCAGACTTAATGATTATTCATGATTTCATCACCATTCATACATGGAACAATCATTTTCTCTTATTGAACTTACTGACTCCAAAGTAGTTATTACTTATTTCTATGCACATTGAAGCTCCTGTTACCAGAATGACAGAGGCTTAGGACAAGGACACACTGAACTCTGACATAACCCGGGAAAATATGAGTTAAATAAACACAACTTCTACCTCATGAGTCTTGGGAATGTAAATGTGTACAATGAACATGGCGCCCACTCAGAGGGTGAGACATACACTGGAACAGAAATGTCTAAATGTTGCAATAAACGGTAAGGGGATGGAGAGATGGAATACAGATTGACCACATATGCATTTAAACGTGTGAAAGAAACAGCAAACATTTCAATAAGAGAACAAAGCGCTCTCCACCGGTGGGAGTTTGGAGATCACTAGTGGAGAGATGCGCCTACGGTGCATCAGGACTGTGTTTTGTTTCAATCATCAAAGCTATAGATTTTACCACCCCCCTTCCTCTGTCCCGCCCTCCTCTCTCTCCCCCCCTTCCTCTGTCCCGCCCTCCTCTCTCTCCCCCTCCTCTCTCTCCCCCTCCTCTCTCTCCCCTGCCTTCTCTCTATCTCCCCTCCACTCCTCTCTCTGTCTGCCCCCCCTCACTCTCCTCTCTCTGTCTGCCCCCTCTCTCTCCTCTCTCTCCTCTCTCTGTCTGCCCCCTCTCTCTCCTCTCTCTGTCTGCCCCCCCTCTCTCCCCTCACTCTCCTCTCTCTGTCTGCCCCCCTCTCTCCCCTCACTCTCCTCTCTCTGTCTGCCCCCTCTCTCTCCTCTCTCTCCTCTCTCTGTCTGCCCCCTCTCTCTCCTCTCTCTGTCTGCCCCCCCTCTCTCCCCTCACTCTCCTCTCTCTGTCTGCCCCCTCTCTCTCCTCTCTCTCCTCTCTCTGTCTGCCCCCCTCTCTCTCCTCTCTCTCCTCTCTCTGTCTGCCCCCCTCTCTCTCCTCTCTCTCCTCTCTCTGTCTGCCCCCCTCTCTCTCCTCTCTCTCCTCTCTCTGTCTGCCCCCCTCTCTCTCCTCTCTCTCCTCTCTCTGTCTGCCCCCCTCTCTCTCCTCTCTCTGTCTGCCCCCTCTCTCTCCTCTCTCTGTCTGCCCCCCTCTCTCCCCTCACTCTCCTCTCTCTGTCTGCCCCCCCTCTCTCCCCTCACTCTCCTCTCTCTGTCTGCCCCCCCTCACTCCCCTCTCTCTCCTCTCTCTGTCTGCCCCCTCTCTCTCCTCACTCTGTCTGCCCCCCTCTCTCTCCTCACTCTGTCTGCCCCCCTCTCTCTCCTCTCTCTGTCTGCCCCCCTCTCTCTCTCTCCTCTCTCTGTCCATTCTCACTCTGAAACTCGATCCCTGGTAGCTGAGAGGTCTGGTCACCGGGGCTAAAGAAACACACACGTCCTCCTGGCCTGAGGATGTGTGTGCATGCGTGCATGGATACGTGTGTGTCCCTCTCCCCTGTCCTCTGCTCGGTCGGGGGTCAGCCCAGCCATTATTCTATAACACAAAAGAACCCTTCAAGTGACTGTGGGGTGACAATAGCCTTCAGATCACCCAAGCAGAATGATTGCTGCCTAATGCTGGGAATGGAATGGGCTACATCCCAAATTACACCCTGTTCCCTATATAGTGCACTACTTTTAAGCAGGGCCTTGTGTACTATGTAGAGGATAGGAGCCATTTGGGATACATCCATTGATTCTCTTTTATTTGAATATCATATAATATAATATATGTGGGGGGTTTAATCTAACTAGAACATCTAACTATAGGGGTGATGTCCAGTATTAATATATGTATAATATAATATAATATAATATAATGTAATATAATATAATATATGTGGGGGGTTAAATCTAACTAGAACATCTAACTATAGGGGTGATGTCCAGTATTAATATATGTATAATATAATATAATATAATATAATATAATATAATATTATATAATATAATATAATATAATATGTGGGGGGTTTAATCTAACTAGAACATCTAACTATAGGGGAGATGTCCAGTATTAATATATGTATAATATAATATCATATTATATAATATAATATATGTGGGGGGTTTAATCTAACTAGAACATCTAACTATAGGGGTGATGTCCAGTATTAATATATGTATAATATAATATAATATAATATAATATAATATAATATATGTGGGGGGTTTAATCTAACTAGAACATCTAACTATAGGGGTGATGTCCAGTATTAATATATGTATAATATAATATAATATAATATAATATATGTGGGGGGTTTAATCTAACTAGAACATCTAACTATAGGGGAGATGTCCAGTATTAATATATGTATAATATAATATAATATAATATAATGTAATATAATATATGTGGGGGGTTTAATCTAACTAGAACATCTAACTATAGGGGAGATGTCCAGTATTAATATATGTATAATATAATATAATATAATGTAATATAATATATGTGGGGGGTTTAATCTAACTAGAACATCTAACTATAGGGGAGATGTCCAGTATTAATATATGTATAATATAATATAATATAATATATGTGGGGGGTTTAATCTAACTAGAACATCTAACTATAGGGGTGATGTCCAGTATTAATATATGTATAATATAATATAATATAATATATGTGGGGGGTTTAATCTAACTAGAACATCTAACTATAGGGGAGATGTCCAGTATTAATATATGTATAATATAATATAATATAATATAATATAATATAATATATGTGGGGGGTTTAATCTAACTAGAACATCTAACTATAGGGGAGATGTCCAGTATTAATATATGTATAATATAATATAATATAATATAATATAATATAATATAATGTAATATAATATATGTGGGGGGTTTAATCTAACTAGAACATCTAACTATAGGGGTGATGTCCAGTATTAATATATGTATAATATAATATAATGTAATATAATATATGTGGGGGGTTTAATCTAACTAGAACATCTAACTATAGGGGTGATGTCCAGTATTAATATATGTATAATATAATATAATATAATATAATATAATATAATATAATATAATATATGTGGGGGGTTTAATCTAACTAGAACATCTAACTATAGGGGAGATGTCCAGTATTAATATATGTATAATATAATATAATATTATATAATATAATATAATATAATATATGTGGGGGGTTTAATCTAACTATAACATCTAACTATAGGGGAGATGCCCAGTATTAATATATGTATTATATAATATAATATAATATAATATAATATAATATATGTGGGGGGTTTAATCTAACTAGAACATCTAACTATAGGGGTGATGTCCAGTATTAATATATGTATAATATAATATAATATAATATATGTGGGGGGTTTAATCTAACTAGAACATCTAACTATAGGGGAGATGTCCAGTATTAATATATGTATAATATAATATAATATAATATAATATATGTGGGGGGTTTAATCTAACTAGAACATCTTACTATAGGGGAGATGTCCAGTATTAATATATGTATAATATAATATAATATAATATAATATATGTGGGGGGTTTAATCTAACTAGAACATCTAACTATAGGGGAGATGTCCAGTATTAATATATGTATAATGTCTGTCTGTCTGTCTGAAGTCTGTTTGTTTTAACCTCACATTCCTTCCTACTAAATCACTTCCTCTCAGAAGACACAAAACTTAATTGAGACTGACTCAGTTATTAGTTATAGAGACCCAAGTTATTTTGAGTGTCAGAATGTGCTTCTAAGTTGTTAGTGTTACTCGATCGATCCAGACTGGTTGGTGTGTCATCCAGACTGGTTGGTGTGTCATCCAGACTGGTTGGTGTATCATCCAGACTGGTTGGTGTGTCATCAAGACTGGTTGGTGTGTCATCCAGACTGGTTGGTGTATCATCCAGACTGGTTGGTGTATCATCCAGACTGGTTGGTGTATCATCCAGACTGGTTGGTGTGTCATCCAGGCTGGTTGGTGTGTCATCCAGGCTGGTTGGTGTGTCATCCAGACTGGTTGGTGTGTCATCCAGACTGGTTGGTGTGTCATCCAGACTGGTTGGTGTGTCATCCAGACTGGTTGGTGTGTCATCCAGACTGGTTGGTATATCATCCAGACTGCTTGGTGTATCATCCAGACTGGTTGGTGTATCATCCAGACTGCATGTTTTGTCATCCAGACTGGTTGGTGTATCATCCAGACTGGTTGGTGTGTCATCCAGACTGGTTGGTGTGTCATCCAGACTGGTTGGTGTGTCATCCAGACTGGTTGATGTGTCATCCAGACTGGTTGGTGTGTCATCCAGACTGGTTGGTGTGTCATCCAGACTGGTTGGTGTGTCATCCAGACTGGTTGGTGTGTCATCCAGACTGGTTGGTGTGTCATCCAGACTGGTTGGTGTATCATCCAGACTGGTAGGTGTGTCATCCAGACCGGTTGGTGTGTCATCCAGACCGGTTGGTGTGTCATCCAGACTGGTTGGTGTGTCATCCAGACTGGTTGGTGTGTCATCCAGACTGGTTGGTGTGTCATCCAGACTGGTTGGTGTGTCATCCAGACTGGTTGGTGTATCATGGTTGGTGTATCATCCAGACTGGTTGGTGTGTTATCCAGACTGGTTGGTGTGTCATCCAGAGTGGTTGGTTTGTCATCCAGACTGGTTGGTGTGTCATCCAGACTCTGGTTGGTGTGTCATCCAGACTCTGGTTGGTGTGTCATCCAGACTCTGGTTGGTGTTTCATCCAGACTCTGGTTGGTGTGTCATCCAGACTGGTAGGTGTGTCATCCAGACTGGTAGGTGTGTGATCCAGACTGGTTGGTGTGTGATCCAGACTGGTTGGTGTGTCATCCAGACTCTGGTTGGTGTGTCATCCAGACGGGTTGGTGTGCCATCCAGACGGGTTGGTGTGCCATCCAGACGGGTTGGTGTGCCATCCAGACTCTGGTTGGTGTGCCATCCAGACTCTGGTTGGTGTGCCATCCAGACTCTGGTTGGTGTGCCATCCAGACTGGTTGGTGTGCCATCCAGACTCTGGTTGGTGTGCCATCCAGACTGGTTGGTGTGCCATCCAGACTGGACTGTGTGTCATTCAAACTCTGGTTGGTGTGTCATCCAGACTGGTTAGTGTGTCATCCAGACTGGTTAGTGTGTCATCCAGACTCTGGTTGGTGTTCAAGACTGTTGGAAAAGCATTCCAGGTGAAGCTGGTTGAGAGAATGCCAAGAGTGTGCAAAGCTATGTCACTACAGATCCTGGTTCGATGTGTTGTGGTCCTTTTAAAGGATAGCTGTAGATCATGTATTTAATATGTGTTGTGGTCCATTTAAAGGATAGCTGTAGATCATGTATTTAATATGTGTTGTGGTCCATTTAAAGGATAGCTGTAGATCATGTATTTAATATGTGTTGTGGTCCATTTAAAGGATAGCTGTAGATCATGTATTACCTGGAACCAAAAAGGGTTCTACCTGGAACCAAAAAGGGTTCTCCTATGGGGACAGCCAAAGAACCTTTTGGTAAGCTTTTTTTCTAAGAGTGTACATTGTTCCATCCAGACCTACTAAAGCCACACTGAGTGGGGAGAGTAGGCCAATTAGTTTAGATTTAACCGCTGGTTGACTTGCTCCACTGAAGCAGAGACACTTCCTGGAGGAATATTTAACTCTAGGATGAATGAAACCACTGAGAGGGAGGACTTTATACCTGACTTCCCCTCCTCTCTCACCTCCCTTATCTCCTCTCACACCTCCTTTACCTCCTCTCACTCCTCCTTTACCTCCTCTCACACCTCCTTTACCTCCTCTCACACCTCCTTTACCTCCTCTCACACCTCCTTTACCTCCTCTCACACCTCCTTTATCTCCTCTCACACCTCCTTTACCTCCTCTCACACCTCCTTTATCTCCTCTCACACCTCCTTTACCTCCTCTCTCACCTCCCTTATCTCCTCTCTCACCTCCCTTATCTCCTCTCACACCTCATTTACCTCCCCTCACTCCTCCTTTACCTCCTCTCACACCTCCTTTACCTCCTCTCACACCTCCTTTATCTCCTCTCACACCTCCTTTACCTCCTCTCACACCTCCTTTATCTCCTCTCACTCCTCCTTTACCTCCTCACTCCTCCTTTATCTCCTCTCACTCCTCCTTTACCTCCTCTCTCTCATCCTTTACCTCCTCTCACTAATCCTTTCCCTCCTCTCACACCTCCTTTCCTTCATCTCACTCCTTTCCCTCCTCTCACACCTCCTTTCCTTCGTCTCACTCCTTTCCCTCCTCTGTCCTTACTTCCACCTCCTCCTCTCCTTTCTTGCTCTTCTCTCCATATCTCCAGGTCATAGCACTATCTCTACTGCTTCCTTGGTGATAAATTATATAGTAAACTGTATGAACAAAAGGCAGCATGGTGCTGTTGAAGGCATTCGATACGGTTGACCATTCATTATTCATTCGTAGGTTGTCTGAAATTGGCCTGGATCAGGAGGCATGCAATTGGTTTGAAAACTTCCTGTAAGACAGGAGACAATGTACATCTTCTGATGGTGTAAAGTTAGGTTTCCTTGATATTCCTAAAGGTGTCCCTCATGGGTCGATTTTGGGCCCTGTACTTATTACTATCTATATAAACAAATGGTTTATCTGTATGAAATTGTAACCTATAGGGCATTTCAGACAGCTAATTGAGGACCTTGTATTGTATTGATGTATTGATGTGTATATTTTTGTAATTATAAAGAGACCTTGGTCTCAGCATTGACTCATCCCAGCTGAATTATTTATAATTATTTTTATTGACATGTAGAGTTTTGAATTATTTATAATTATTTTGATTAACATGTAGAGTTTTGAAAATGAACACTAAAGCAACATAACATCTGAAGATGGAAAAGTGAGCCGTCTGTTTGTGTTAATCACAGTTAACGTTGGGTCGCGTCCCAAATGGCACCCTGTTTGTGTTAATCACAGTTAACGTTGGGTCGCGTCCCAAATGGCACCCTGTTTGTGTTAATCACAGTTAACGTTGGGTCGCGTCCCAAATGGCACCCTGTTTGTGTTAATCACAGTTAACGTTGGGTCGCGTCCCAAATGGCACCCTGTTCCCTTTGTTATGCATTACATCTTACCAGGGCCCATGGGGCTTTGGTCAAAAGTAGAGCACTATAAAAATAATGCATTATATAGTGAATAGGGTGCCATTTGGGACGAATACTTAGTCTTGTCGGTAGTTTGTTTAAACTTCCTGACTCGACATGTCATGTCATTTATTGGTTGATATCCAGTTCTCTGTGATCACATCATGGCTTTCAATCTGACTAAACATGAAGACAACAAGATCAATTAAAAACCTCCCAGCTCCAGGCTAACACACACACACAGGCTAACACACAGGCTAACACACAGGCTAACACACAGGCTAACACACACACACAGGCTAACACACAGGCTAACACACAGGCTAACACACAGGCTAACACACAGGCTAACACACAGGCTAACACACACACACAGGCTAACACACAGGCTAACACACAGGCTAACACACAGGCTAACACACACACACAGGCTAACACACAGGCTAACACACAGGCTAACACACACACACAGGCTAACACACAGGCTAACACACACACACAGGCTAACACACAGGCTAACACACACACACAGGCTAACACACAGGCTAACACACACACACAGGCTAACACACAGGCTAACACACAGGCTAACACACAGGCTAACACACAGGCTAACACACAGGCTAACACACAGGCTAACACACACACACAGGCTAACACACAGGCTAACACACACACACAGGCTAACACACAGGCTAACACACACACACAGGCTAACACACAGGCTAACACACAGGCTAACACACACACACAGGCTAACACACAGGCTAACACACAGGCTAACACACACACACAGGCTAACACACAGGCTAACACACACACACAGGCTAACACACACACACAGGCTAACACACAGGCTAACACACACACACAGGCTAACACACAGGCTAACACACAGGCTAACACACACACACAGGCTAACACACAGGCTAACACACAGGCTAACACACACACACAGGCTAACACACAGGCTAACACACAGGCTAACACACACACACACAGGCTAACACACACACACAGGCTAACACACAGGCTAACACACACACACACAGGCTAACACACACACACAGGCTAACACACACACACAGGCTAACACACAGGCTAACACACACACACAGGCTAACACACACACACAGGCTAACACACACACACAGGCTAACACACACACACAGGCTAACACACACACAGGCTAACACACAGGCTAACACACAGGCTAACACACACACACAGGCTAACACACAGGCTAACACACAGGCTAACACACAGGCTAACACACACACACAGGCTAACACACACACACAGGCTAACACACACACACAGGCTAACACACACACACAGGCTAACACACAGGCTAACACACAGGCTAACACACAGGCTAACACACACACACACAGGCTAACACACACACACAGGCTAACACACAGGCTAACACACACACACAGGCTAACACACACACACAGGCTAACACACAGGCTAACACACACACAAAGGCTAACACACACACACAGGCTAACACACACACACAGGCTAACACACACACACAGGCTAACACACACACACAGGCTAACACACAGGCTAACACACACACAGGCTAACACACACACACAGGCTAACACACACACACAGGCTAACACACACACACACAGGCTAACACACACACACACAGGCTAACACACACACATAGGCTAACACACACACACACAGGCTAACACACAAGCTAACACACACACACACACACACACACAGGCTAACACACACAGGCTAACACACACACACACACACACAGGCTAACACACACAAACAGGCTAACACACACACACAGGCTAACACACACACACACAGGCTAACACACACACAGGCTAACACACACAGGCTAACACACACAGGCTAACACACACACACAGGCTAACACAAACACACACAGGCTAACACACACACACACACAGGCTCACACACACACAGGCTAACACACACACACACACACACACACACAGGCTAACACACACACACACACACACACACACAGGCTAACACACACACACACACACAGGCTAACACACACACACACACACACACACACACAGGCTAACACACACACACACACACACACAGGCTAACACACACACACACACACAAAGGCTAACACACACACTCCGTGCAGAGTGAGAAGACTGAACGTGAAAACATACATCAGCTTTACACTGTCTGGTCTACATCAACCCCCCAGGTCTGATGTGTGACAGTATGTGTGTGTGTGTGTGTGTGTGTGTGTGTGTGTGTGTGTGAGCTTGTGGATTTTGTTTACATTAGAGCAAAGTAAAATGCATGGCTCCGTCCCAAATGGCACCCTACACCCTATTCCCTAGTGCACTACTTTTGACCAGAGCCCATGACCAGAACTCCCTGGTCAAAAGTAGTGCACTATTAAGGGAATAGGGTGCCATTTGGGACGGAGCCCTGGACTAGGTCTTTATTAAAAGTGACAGGTCCATGTGGTAACAATCCCCAGAAGTGTCATGGAAACATTACTAAGCCATCAGTTGCTAGGGTCTCAGCCACTCTGCCAGCATCAATATTGTTACTACAGGCTGGCAGAGCCGTCACTACCACAACATGTT
>CM042386.1:1863784-1916284 GCA_023634145.1 Thymallus thymallus | reverse complement strand
CAGTCAGTCTGCACTCCAGTCAGGCACCCTGAGAGGGACTGAGTCAGTCAGCACTCCAATCAGGCACCCTGAGAGGGACTGAGTCAGTCTGCACTCCAATCAGGCACCCTGAGAGGGACTGAGTCAGTCTGCACTCCAATCAGGCACCTTGGATGGACTGAGTCAGTCTACACTCCAATCAGGCACCTTGAGATGGACTCAGTCAGTCTGCACTCCAGTCAGGCACCCTGAGAGGGACTGAGTCAGTCAGCACTCCAATCAGGCACCCTGAGAGGGACTGAGTCAGTCTGCACTCCAATCAGGCACCCTGAGAGGGACTGAGTCAGTCAGCACTCCTATCAGGCACCTTGAGAGGGACCGAGTCAGTCTGCACTCCAATCAGGGACCCCTCAATGCCACACAAACCCAGTGTAATACAAGAGATGGCATGCGGCTGAGGTAACTAGATTGGAATACGGGCCACGGCTCTGATGGCATTCGTGAAGTCCCAAATGGCACCCTATACCCTATTTAGTGAACTACTTTTGACCAGGTACCATGGGGCTCTATAGGGATTAGGGTGCTCTTTGGGATACATCCACTGAGTGTCTAACAACAAAAGCTAGATATCCATCTCTCTGGTAGGCTGTTCAGCCTGCTGGGTGGAATTGATTCAGTCATTGACTCGTTCCAAAGCTCAGCTCAGTGAGGACAGGACAGGACAGAACAACAGAACCAGGGACTGCCACCGTGTCTGGCTCAGGGTGCTGTCTAGTATGCAGGGTTAGGGCTAAGAGGTTAAGGTTAGGGGAGTCACAGGGACTTGGGTAGCAGACTTAAAGGGAATCCTGGATCCCTGATCCTTCAAAGGCCCTGGGTCATTGATGTGATTGTTCCCGTAATCACATTAACTCTAGAGGAGATTAGCACTCTGGTCTCAGAGGAGAGGAGAGGTCTTTCCTGCTCCATGACGACTACTCAGGGAGAGAGAGAGAGAGAGAGAGAGAGGGAGAGAGAGAGAGAGGGAGAGAGAGAGGGAGAGCAGGGGTCATGCTGGCCACTAGAAGTACATCGTATAGCTGTCAATTTGCAATTTCCTGTCTGTGAGGTTGAAGGTTAAAGGTAGGTTTCTTCTTTGTCTCCTCTCCTTTAAAGGCCTTCAGACATTCCTCTCCTGTAGCCATTCTCAGGTTACCCGTCTGATTTAAACACCCTTTCTTTCTGTAATAAGGGTTAATTGGCCTAACTCTCCCTCTGGAGACTGGAGATCTCTCGTCAAAGGGCTGGCCCAAATTATACGCTCATTTCCATTCTGATGGTGGTGGGAGTTGGTGGTTTGTCCCGTCAGACTGACTGACAGACTTGGGTTGTGAAGCGGGGATTCCATCTATGGGGGTAGGTTAGTTTGCCTCGGCTCAGCTTTGGATTGTCTCAGTCTCAGTGGGGAGTGAGAACAAGTCTTCTCTCAATGGAACAATAACAGACAGATTGCAACATAGGAAAAACATGGGAGCAGCAATCTTGTCTCATCTCTCCAGCTTCCAATCCTCTCTCATCTCTCCAGCTTCCAATCCTCTCTCATCTCTCCAGCTTCCAATCCTCCCTCATCTCTCCAGCTTCCAATCCTCCCTCATCTCTCCAGCTTCCAATCCTCCCTCATCTCTCCAGCTTCCAATCCTCCCTCATCTCTCCAGCTTCCAATCCTCCCTCATCTCTCCAGCTTCCAGTGAAACAGATGATTTGACCCAGAGATAAGACAGATAAGGTCTGTGTCCTAAATAGGGTGTCATTTAGGACACAAGCAAGACCCTCTATGAGGGAAAAGTCAACGGACCCGATGACTGAGGGCAACGTTGTTACTGCCAAGGTAAAGGTAACCTCACCACCTGGATACTATAGTCTCTCCTAGTGGGCTAACCCCTGTGGTGGATACTAGAGGGCTCGACTGTGTGTTGATCCCACTAGACTGTAGTCCTGGAGGGCTCCACTGTGTGTTGATCCCACTAGACTATAGTCCTGGAGGGCTCCACTGTGTGTTGATCCCACTAGACTGTAGTCCTGGAGGGCTCCACTGTGTGTTGATCCCACTAGACTGTAGTCCTGGAGGGCTCCACTGTGTGTTGATCCCACTAGACTATAGTCCTGGAGGGCTCCACTGTGTGTTGATCCCACTAGACTGTAGTCCTGGAGGGCTCCACTGTGTGTTGATCCCACTAGACTGTAGTCCTGGAGGGCTCCACTGTGTGTTGATCCCACTAGACTGTAGTCCTGGAGGGCTCCACTGTGTGTTGATCCCACTAGTCTGTAGTCCTGGAGGGCTCCACTGTGTGTTGATCCCACTAGACTGTAGTCCTTTAGGGCTCCACTGTGTGTTGATCCCACTAGACTGTAGTCCTGGAGGGCTCCACTGTGTGTTGATCCCACTAGACTGTAGTCCTGGAGGGCTCCACTGTGTGTTGATCCCACTAGACTGTAGTCCTGGAGGGCTCCACTGTGTGTTGATCCCACTAGACTGTAGTCCTGGAGGGCTCCACTGTGTGTTGATCCCACTAGACTGTAGTCCTGGAGGGCTCCACTGTGTGTTGATCCCACTAGTCTGTAGTCCTGGAGGGCTCCACTGTGTGTTGATCCCACTAGTCTGTAGTCCTGGAGGGCTCCACTGTGTGTTGATCCCACTAGTCTGTAGTCCTGGAGGGCTCCACTGTGTGTTGGTCCCACTAGTCTGTAGTCCTGGAGGGCTCCACTGTGTGTTGTTACAGTATGTTGGTACCCAGAGACTGAAGGGTAATAAGGTGTGTAGACTCTCTCATTAACATTAATTGATGGAATTGATCAATGAAGTGCCTCAGAGAGAGATTAAAAACCATCAGCACAGTGAATCATTCTAATTCTATGGTGTTCTAGCCCATGTAGTCCTGCAGGTCCAGTACACACTACTACTCCATAAGGACCCTCTTATGTGGACAATGATGTCATCATGGTAGTGTTGGTTCAACAAATGGAGAAATGGAGGAAGCCTTGGTCATAGGGAGATCTGTTAAGAACCCTACATCCATGTGTCAATCTAACCAGAAGAAGACCTTTTGACATGCCTCTTTAACATGCTAACCCTTAAGGCGTCAGCATGATTCAGTTCGGCAGGCACCTAGCTGAACTCGTCTAGCTGAATTGAACGAGTGTGCTCACATGTTTGTGTGTGTGTGTGTGTAAGAGAGAGAGAGAGAAACTGCTAAAATACAATACATTCTATTCATATTCCACAGACTTCCTGAAAAGATTACCTTGTGTTGGCTAGACTAGACTTTATAGACAATAAGAGGAGCCTAAAGGACTTCATAGAAGATAAGAGGAGGCTGAAATGACTTCATAGAAGATAAGAGGAGGCTGAAATGACTTCATAGAAGATAAGAGGAGGCTGAAATGACTTCATAGAAGATAAGAGGAGCCTAAAGGACTTCATAGAAGATAAGAGGAGGCTGAAGGACTTCATAGAAGATAAGAGGAGGCTGAAGGACTTCATAGAAGATAAGAGGAGGCTGAAATGACTTCATAGAAGATAAGAGGAGCCTAAAGGACTTCATAGAAAATAAGAGGAGGCTGAAGGACTTCATAGAAGATAAGAGGAGGCTGAAGGACTTCATAGAAGATAAGAGGAGGCTGAAGGACTTCATAGAAGATAAGAGGAGGCTGAAGGATCTAACTCAGCTGATAAATTAACCAAATCGCCCCAAATTTAAACACCCTGAAAAATCTACTCTATTAGATATGATTCTAACTAATGCCCCTCATAGGTTGACAGCCAATGGGATGTTTACCCATCAGTGACCGTTGTCCCGTTGCCTGTATAAGAGATGTTCAACTACCTCAACCTCCTCACACTTTATTACAGAGAGACATTTCAGGATGTGTTTCCTAACATATTTTACCTGAGCTGGGGTTGAAGTGATGGGGGAGTTGTGTCAACTATCACTGACTCGGATCAGGCCCTCTATTGTTTAATTTCCTGGTTTGCAGATAAACATGCGGAGTACAAAATACTAAGGATTACGACCGATGTAATCCTTGGTTTATGCATGAATTGTCTGAGAAATTACGGGAAAGAAATTGAGCTTAGTGTAAGGCTAGATGGACTGATTCTATGTCTGATTGGCAGTCCTTCAGACATCTGGGAAATGGATGTCTATCCCTGGTTAAAAAAGCAAAAATCAACATATTTCTTGAATTGTGTATCAGAGTGATGGCAATCCAGCCAACTTCTGGAAAGTGGTCAAAGCTTTGATATAAAACACCACCCCTTCATTTAACTGCCTCTGGTCCCATTCTAGACAAAATGGACATTTATGATGCGTTTAAAAACCATTTTGGTTCAGCTGGCCACCTGTTTGAAAGGATCATCTCTGATAATTTGTTAGTCACTTCAGAACAAATTGTAGAGAGTAAGGGTCTCACCCTGATCTGTTTCACCTGTCTCGTGCTTGTCTCCACCCTGATCTGTTTCACCGGTCTTGTGCTTGTCTCCACCCTGATCTGTTTCACCTATTTTTCCCAATTATCCCCTGTGTATTTATACCTGCGTTTTCTGTTTGTCTGTTGCCAGTTCGTCTTGTTTTGTCAGGTCTTACCAGCGTGTTTCCCGTTTCTGCCTGTCCTGACCCTGTCAGCCATTCTGTCCCTGATTGACTCTGTCTTGTATTATGATCCTCTGTCTGCCATTCTGTCCCTGATTGACTCTGTCTTGTATTATGATCCTCTGTCTGCCATTCTGTCCCTGATTGACTCTGTCTTGTATTATGATCCTCTGTCTGCCATTCTGTCCCTGATTGACTCTGTCTTGTATTATGATCCTCTGTCTGCCATTCTGTCCCTGATTGACTCTGTCTTGTATTATGATCCTCTGTCTGCCCCTTAGTTATAATAAATATTCTGAGAATCAAACTATCCGCCTCCTGTGTCTGCATCTGGGTCATATCCTGATAGTATGAACTGGCCATGACTGACCCAGCAGACTCGGAACAACTCCAAGGAGCCACCATAGACACGAGGAGTTACTTCATAACCTTGTGGAGGGACTCCATGCCTTGGCGGAATGCCATGACCATGCCTTCAATGCATTGTGGGAACAATTCCGAGGACTATCTACTAGGCAGAAAGCCAAAACGGTAACCTTCCAGACTCTCAGTAAGCCCGCTACCAGCGGTGTTTCTCCCCAGCCTACCCCGGCTTCCCGAGAACCCTGCTTACCTCCTCCGGAGCGCTATGCTGGGGATCCTGGAACCTGCCGGGTTCTCCTGTCACGAGCGGGTGTTAGGACAGACCGGGTGTTAGGACAGACCGGGTGTTAGGACAGACCGGGTGTTAGGACAGACCGGGTGTTAGGACAGACCGGGTGTTAGGACAGACCGGGTGTTAGGACAGACCGGGTGTTAGGACAGACCAAGGCGCAAAGCAGTGATAGTTCAACATACTCTTTTAATAAAGTATATAATCAAAATGACGAACTACACAAAATGAACAATGATACAAATGAAACATAAACACACTTACTTGCTCTGACATGGAGATAATGAACCACACCTAGGGTGTGGAACATACAAACATATGTAGGATCCCTAATTAGAGACAATGCAATGCAGCTGCCTCTAATTAGGGATCCAACCCAAAACACCACATAGAACGGAAACACATAGACCTGTCAGAGCCTGAACATGGCTTCTCTATGGCCAGAGCCTGAACATGGCTTCTCTATGGCCAGAGCCTGAACATGGCTTCTCTATGGCCAGAGCCTGAACATGGCTTCTCTATGGCCAGAGCCTGAACATGGCTTCTCTATGGCCAGACCCTGAACATGGCTTCTCTATGGCCAGAGCCTGACCTCTCCCTCATCTTCCAGCTAGAGTCCTCTTTTTTTCCTTCATATCTTATAACGCTGGGAGCAACAATCCACCGTTGCCTCAGTCTGGAAGATTTTATGGCGGAGGGAAGGAAGTGAGTCTGGGAGTGAGGCGGCTCGGAAGCTTCTTCAGCTGCGTCAAGACTCCCATAGTGTGGCGGGCTATGTGGTAGATTTTCGCACGTTAGCCGCCGAGAGTGCCTGGAACCTGGAGTCCCTGTTTGACACCTTCCTTTATGGATTATCGGATGGAATTAAAGATGAGACCGGGAGCAGCCCATGGGCCTCAACTCCCTCGCAGCCCGGGAGCAGCCCATGGGCCTCAACTCCCTCGCAGCCCGGGAGCAGCCCATGGGCCTCAACTCCCTCGTAGCCTTGACCATAAGGATCGATGGGCGGTTTTGGGAACGCAGCAGGGAGAGGAGGTCTGTTTCCTGGCCACATGCACTCGTCCACGGTTTCCTCCTCGCCTCCCAAGAATCCCGGAAGTCCCCGACGTCTGCATTCCCGAGAGCATCCATGTCACCGAGTTCCCTCGGGAATCGAGGGCTGTCGACTCGCCTCCTCCCGAGCCCATGCAACCAGGCATGGCTAGATTGTCTCCTGAGGAACGTTCACGCAGACTGAGCTCCGAAAGTTTTCTGTATTGTGGTAATTCAGGACACATATCCACCTGTCCAGTAAAAGACCAGGCTCATCAGTAGGTACGAATACGCTGGTAGGCCATACAGGGAGTCTCCCATCTCCCATTACTCGTACTCCTCTCCATGCTATCCTGCTGTGGGGTGACCGGTCTAAATCTCTCCGGGTGCTCATGGATCCTGTGGCTGACGGGAGCTTTATGGACGCTACCCTGGTGTCGGAGCTGGGTATCTTCACATAATCCCATGGACGCCAGAGCATTGGATGGACGCTCTATTGGCAGGGTCACTCACAGTACGGTTCCCATCAACCTGCGAGTGTCAGGTAACCACAGTGAGTCCATGCAGTTCTGCTCATTGAGTCTCCTCATGTACCCGATGGTTCTGGGATTTTCATGGCTCCAGAGGCACAACCCCCTGATCGACTGGGCTACGGGTTCTATCCTGGGTTGGAGCCCAGTTCTGTCACGCACATTTCCTCAAGGCGGGACAGCCTGCCTCTGGGCGTCCTCCTGCGGGCTTGGGAAAAGCCTCAGACCTGTCAGCCATTCCCGCGGAGTACCAGGACTTTCGGGAAATTTTCAACAAGACCCGCGCCACATCTTTTCTTCTGCATCGACCCTACGAATGCACCATTGACCTCCTCCCGGGCACTACACCGCCGGTATCTTAGTCACTTTAATAATGTTTACATATCTTACATTACTCATCTCATATGTATATACTGTATTCTATACTATTCTAATGTATCTTAGTCAATGCCGCTCTGACATTGCTCATCCATATACGTATGTATATATTCTCAATTCATTCCTTACTTAGATTTGTGTGAATTGGGTATATGTTGTGTAATTGTTAGATATTAGTTATTAATGCACTGTCGGAGCTAAAAGCACAATCATTTATATATTGCCATGTTATTACCTGGTACTCCCTGTATATAGCCATGTTATTATCTGGTACTTCCTGTATATAACCATGTTATTACCTGGTACTCTCTGTATATAACCATGTTATTACCTGGTACTCCCTGTATATAACCATGTTATTATCTGGTACTTCCTGTATATAACCATGTTATTACCTGGTACTCCCTGTATATAACCATGTTATTACCTGGTACTTCCTGTATATAACCATGTTATTACCTGGTACTCCCTGTATATAACCATGTTATTACCTGGTACTCCCTGTATATAACCATCTTATTAACTGGTACTCCCTGTATATAACCATGTCATTACCTGGTACTCCCTGTATATAGCCATGTCATTACCTGGTACTCCCTGTATATAACCATGTTATTACCTGGTACTTCCTGTATATAACCATGTTATTACCTGGTACTCTCTGTATATAACCATGTTATTACCTGGTACTCTCTGTATATAACCATGTTATTACCTGGTACTCTCTGTATATAACCATGTTATTACCTGGTACTTCCTGTATATAACCATGTTATTACCTGGTACTCTCTGTATATAACCATGTTATTACCTGGTACTCTCTGTTTATAATCATGTTATTACCTGGTACTTCCTGTATATAACCATGTTATTACCTGGTACTCTCTGTATATAACCATGTTATTACCTGGTACTCTCTGTTTATAATCATGTTATTACCTGGTACTTCCTGTATATAACCATGTTATTACCTGATACTCCCTGTATATAACCATTTTATTACCTGGTACTTCCTGTATATAGCCATGTTATTACCTGGTACTTCCTGTATATAACCATGTTATTACCTGGTACTTCCTGTATATAACCATGTTATTACCTGGTACTTCCTGTATATAACCATTTTATTACCTGGTACTTCCTGTATATAGCCATGTTATTACCTGGTACTTCCTGTATATAGCCATGTTATTACCTGGTACTTCCTGTATATAACCATGTTATTACCTGGTACTTCCTGTATATAACCATGTTATTACCTGGTACTTCCTGTATATAACCATGTTATTACCTGGTACTTCCTGTATATAACCATGTTATTACCTGGTACTTCCTGTATATAGCCATGTTATTACCTGGTACTTCCTGTATATAACCATGTTATTACCTGGTACTTCCTGTATATAACCATGTTATTACCTGGTACTTCCTGTATATAACCATGTTATTACCTGGTACTTCCTGTATATAACCATGTTATTACCTGGTACTTCCTGTATATAACCATGTTATTACTACTCATTATTGTTATTGGTTATTCACTGAATATTAATTCCTTAATTCCACATTTTCTATCTCTATCTCTGCATTGTTGGAAAATGATCCATAAGTCATTTCACTGTTAGTCTGCACCTGTTGTTTACAAAGCATGGGACACATACATTTTGATTTGACATTGTCTGGATCCTAAATGGCCCCCTATTCCTTATATGACCTTGTCAGAAGTAGTGCACTATGTAGGGATTTGGGTGCCATTTGGGACACTATATTTTAGACATTATCAGTGTTCCACGTCACAAAGAACAAATCATGTGCCAGAAGCAAGGAATTTCTCCAAGTTTATTTTCTGCATAATCTGAATTCCCAGACTCACTCATGGGGCTAATTCATCAGCTGTTTTGATAAGCACATATTTGACATACGTTGTTAAATATGCAGGAAGGAAAATATTGATATCATGTACTTGAACCTACTTTTTAGGCTGATTTTGACAGTGGGAATTGTTTTTATTAAGTGTTTCCTCTTTTTCTAATAGTTGTTCAACTCAAATGTTGTTTTCACTTACAGAATCATAACTCATAGGTTTGAATACCAGTACAGTAGATTATAGAGACATAGGAATGGTGTCTTTTTTTAGGCACTAACTCTGTCATGGTTCGTTTGATAAAGCCTATGGGGAAATGAATGGCGTTTCTGGAGGGTTTTTGGATAAACACAGAAAATAAGGTCTGTGGTAAACACAGGCTTATGAGATTTTATACGTTTTGTTCTATGAGATAATATTCATCAGCTAACGTCACCTTTTGTGAATTTTGAAGCATTTACGTGAATAAAAAAAGCACGTAAATTACATAAAGGCTTCATAAGTCATATAGGTCATGTTAACTGACTGACAAAACGTATAAGATCTCCCAAGCTTGTGTTAACCTCTGACCTTATTTTCTGTGTTTATCACAAAACCCTATTCTGTCCCATTCATTTTCCCCATATAGGAATGGCTGAACTCCTTTAGGTTTGTTAGGACTACAAGCTGGCGAGCCGAGTCCCCACCAACTTGATGTTCCGGTTTTCAGGGGAAATTGAAGAGAGCCTTTTAACGCAACTTCGCTACATTAGGTGAAGTAGATTACAATAAAGTGAAGTAGATTACAATTAAGTGAAGTAGATTACAATAAGGCAAATCCAAATTCATTAAAGAGGCGTGGTCATCTCCTCGCCTCATGAATATATGGAGGTAGTCGTTGTGCCCCTCCCTCGTGGGCGTTACCGTGTAGTTCTAACAAGCTGTAGTTCAGTCCTGGACAGATTCCGCACCGACCCACATGACTGGCGTGTAGCTGCACACTTTTTGCTGCGAAGAAGTAAGTGGATAAAAAAAAAGGAATATAACGATACGAACTATCTAACTAGAAGAACTTGAGCAGACGGACATACAAAGAACGCGAAAGGAAGCATTTTACTCAGTGTTGCAAAACTGTGGCTTGTTGGAGAAAGTATTGTTCTCTACTCGGTGCATGTTCATATCGGAGGACTGCGGTGGTGCGGTGAACCGGCCAGACAAGCGGAGCGGCAAGGCAACACCGGAGGCATGATTTTGAGACGGGGCTCGGTTGTTGGCGTTGCTGATTTTTGCTTACATGCCTTATTGTTGTGCTTTTGTGCAAAGGTATGTTGCCCGTTGTGGAATATGATCAGACAGCTTCTCTGGACGCATTGATTATTCAGCAGGAGAATTTATATAGGTTAGTTAAAACAAAGTTAACTAGGAGTGTGGGAAATATTTAGCTCGGTCCTTTTTATGGTTGTGTGCGTTTTAGCCCGTTTTAGTTCTGTCAGTTAGATCATGTCAGATTTAGTAGTTTTTGATATCTTTATGGCTCAACTAGTTTGATCTATTAGCCATAGTTTGTAACTTTTGTAGAGGCGCTGGTCCGTTACATAGCTGATCATCATCTCTGTTTCCATCGGGTTCACACCGTGTCTCCGTTCTGCTTTACCGACAGGTGGCGGAGGGAACGGGTCAGTTCGAGTTGGAAATCTTATCGATGAACAACCTGAACGGCGAGCTTCTTGACGGGCTGTGCTGTGACGGCCCGCGGACCGCCGGGGAGCGGAAATGCCTGATGGATGAGTGTGATACGTATTTTAAAGTGTGTTTGAAGGAATACCAGTCGCGGGTCTCCGCTGCGGGACCTTGCAGCTTCGGGTCCGGTTCTACCCCTGTCCTTGGCGGGAATACATTTTCTTTGAAGAACTTGGCGAAGAACGAAAGATCCAAAATAGTTTTGCCGTTCAGTTTCGCCTGGCCGGTAAGTTGATATCTTGATATCCTACAACTGTCGTCTCGCTGTGTACTAACATCACCAGGCTGGCCTGGGACAAGGCGTACATAATCATTGTATTCCTCCCCGAAAGAAAATCAATCAGCGAAAGGGATTGCATGGTCGTCACTGGCTCAGTAATGGGCCAAATGAACCATATTGACTCCTGACATGTTCTGTATGGAGGCGATTGCAGACTAAACAGCCAACTACTTCATCTCAACGTGAATCGATTCTCAATTGCAGTCCGGTTCTGTAAACATAATGCCATGAACTTTCATCACATCAAAATAATTTCACAAATGCAGAAAGATGCACTGTTTTGACACCGTTGCAGCCGACAGTGTTTTTCAGTGACATTGGTCTGTCTTATATTTACACACAGGTGTCTTTTTTGTGATGTGCTTGATTTGGCCAGGAGCTCACCTGAACTGAGTACCAAAAACCTCACATCTTCTACTGCTTGAGTTCCAACACCTCTTATATAATATTAGCTTAAATTATTGCAGAGTTCCTTCACCTAAATATAAACAGTACCGGTGTTGTGCCGAAAATCTCCCCAAAAATGAGTACCAGCAACTATCTCTGTCCAAGCCCAGCACTGGCAGTTCGCGGACGATTCATTATTTTTGAAGGACTTTCTAAGTGACTCGTTCATTCTAGTCGTTAGTTTGGTTTTCTGGCCGCAATGAATTAGGATGAATACGCGCTCCTCCGGTGACCAACAGTCTGTCATGTAGATCATGGAGGCCATAGAATAAAAATACATGTTTAGAACTGATAAGTGATCGCATGGTGCAAGAATGAATGCAATTAATGAATTATTGATGTTGTAATGGAAACAGCTTTTTAGAACAAAAACATACAGCCTCAGCTCAACGAATGAGAACGAATCGCCCTCACGGCAGTCAATTCCGCCAAGAATCGTTCACAATCTAGTCCGGTTGCGGCTAATTAGACCTTTTTTTTTTTTTTTTTTTTTTTCACCTTTATTTAACCAGGTAGGTCAGTTGAGAACAAGTTCTCATTTGCAACTGCGACCTGGCCAAGACAAAGCAAAGCAGTGCGACAAAAACAACACAGAGTTACACAGTAAACAAACATGGTAAAAACACAATAGAAAATCTAAATACAGAGTGCAAAATGTAGTGCAAAATGCAGTAAGGTTAGGAGGTAGGACAATAAATAGACCATAGTGGTGAGATAAATTACAGATTATCATCATTAACACAGGAATGAAGGATGTGCAAATTATGATGAGACCTCGTTTCAAATGTACCAAGAAGTAATCTTATTTGTATGCCTAGCAATCAACACTATGTGAATTGTTTCAAGCACGCTTTCTCAAACCTGTCACAATTGACAGCTCCAAGTGAACGAGAGGCTTGTAGAATCATGACTCTTCCGAGTTCTCAGCTCATTGTCCGCCGGTAGGGGGCAGTGTTGTGTTCGGGACCACTTAATGCGACACCGATTCAAGACCAAGATGGGGGCGTGAGTCCGATACGTGGAGACCTGAAAAATGCGAGTCAAATTCAACACCATGATTGCGTTTGTCAAATTGCCACCATAATAAGAGTTCAAAATGTCCAGTAATTCTGTGTTAAAATTTCAGAAGAACATATGGATTCTTTAGATATTCAGAATGGTGAAAAAATACATGGTGAGGGAAAATGGAGAGCCACTCCAAATCATCACTAACCCCAAACATGTTTATACATAAAAAGGCAATATTATGTTCCAACTTCCCCTGGTCTCCCCTTACTAATAGCCTAGTGAGCTCAACTTTCAAACAGTTCCCCCCACTCTCCTCTCCTCTGCCAGCGAATCAAGGAAATTCTTACGATGTGAAATTCTTAGT
Source organism: Thymallus thymallus (assembly GCA_023634145.1). Taxonomy (NCBI): domain Eukaryota; kingdom Metazoa; phylum Chordata; class Actinopteri; order Salmoniformes; family Salmonidae; genus Thymallus; species Thymallus thymallus. Next base: position 1,903,403 of record CM042386.1, on the reverse strand, counting down.
TTGTGGATATTTAAATGAGAGTAAAGTAGAAAAGGCCATAACATAATATATTACTGTGTCATGAAAAGATTGAGTATTTGGCAAAGTGTTTTTAGGGGATGACTGAATGGGAGCTGATAATTAGATTTTTACTCCGCTGGTCTGGGGAAGAAATGATGAGTCCTCATTGTCCGAGACCGAATCAAGACTGAGTAAAAATGTATCCAACACAGACCAGACTGAGATTCTCGAGACTGGAGTACTACAGCACTAGTAGGGGGTCCTGCATGCTCTGGCCTTACTGACTCGAATGAACGCAGTTAATCAAAAGATTCATTCTTTTGACTGAACGAGTAGAAAAGGTCTTAGTCTGTAAAAAGAGCCGGACTTCCCAACACTATCGGAGACGCCGATAGGTGATTAGTACAGGAAGTCAACTCTCTTCCGTAAACAAACACTGTACCATGGAGAGATGGGCGTGTGGGAACCCTAACCACATAAAGGTGTGAGCTGATTTAACCTTTTTAGTTTTGTTAATTTCTTGTGAAATTATATGAAATATAAATTCCTTAGGCTCTGAAGGTAGTCTATGAATGGGCTATGTTGGCAATAGGCTCTGAAGGTAGTCTATGAATGGGCTATGTTGGCAATAGGCTCTGAAGGTAGTCTATGAATGGGCTAGGTCACCATGTGGTAGGTGGCGTAACCTTAGCACTGTTGTATTCTTTGCAATTTCACTGCCCATCAATCACTTGTCTAAAACCCATAATAAATAGTGAATGAATGTTGCATATTGTCAACATTAATGGTTGACCTACCATAAATGGTCCTTGGAGTTGAGGAGACATTCAGGGCTTTCGCTAACACATTTTCCGGCCACAGGTGTAACATTTGCATACTCTTTCCTTTATTAATTGTGTCAATAGTTATTATGTTGTGTATTATTGTGGGCGTAGCAAGCAAGACCGTGTGTCCAAAAACATGTATCATTCATCTGTATCAGATAACACCTCGGCAGATGTGGCTCCCACCCGTGGTGTTCTTTTATTCAGCTGGCCACAAGTTAGTAGTTCAACTTCAACAGTCTAGGTTACTGTCTCTCTTCAAATGAAGTTTCTTTTCTAAGGCAGGCTACATAATAAATAGGTCAACCATTATAACAAAGCCTTTCTGACATGGGGATGGATATTTTGAGGTGTTGCACTTTTCAGACTACTGGACTCTTTGATCTCCCCACAGAAGAGTAATGAAATGCCATGTTGTGAAATAGAACAGTGTTGATATGAGACAGTTGATCCAGAGAGGCTCACACAGTGTTTATATGAGACCGTTGATCCAGAGAGGCTCACACAGCGTTTATATGAGGCAGTGGATCCAGAGAGGCTCACACAGTGTTGATATGAGGCGGTTGATCCAGAGAGGCTCACACAGTGTTGATATGAGGCGGTGGATCCAGAGAGGCTCACACAGCGTTTATATGAGGCGGTGGATCCAGAGAGGCTCACACAGCGCTTATATGAGGCGGTGGATCCAGAGAGGCTCACACAGTGTTGATATGAGGCGGTGGATCCAGAGAGGCTCACACAGCGTTTATATGAGGCGGTGGATCCAGAGAGGCTCACACAGTGTTGATATGAGGCGGTGGATCCAGAGAGGCTCACACAGCGTTTATATGAGGTGGTGGATCCAGAGAGGCTCACACAGCGTTTATGAGGCGGTGGATCCAGAGAGGCTCACACAGCGTTTATATGAGGCGGTGGATCCAGAGAGGCTCACACAGTGTTGATATGAGGCGGTGGATCCAGGCTGTATAAACAGACCACTACATTATCCCTCTCCACAACGTGCGGCTTGTTGGGTTGTATAAACAGACCACTACATTATCCCTCTCCACAACGTGCGGCTTGTTGGGTTGTATAAACAGACCGGCCATTGGGCTATTAGCATGTGCCTGTCTTGTTAAGGACCACACACCGCACTGAACGTTGATTTGCCACTGTTTGCAAGAAGCTTGCAAACACTTGCAAGCTTCTTCGAGAAAACAGTGCTGTCTGCCCCGCAGTCAGCGAAGGACAACATCAAAACTGAGTTGTCAAGTTACTTGATGTCCCCTGACACAGACCTAGACAAAAAATACAAAAATCCACTTGAGTGGTGGAAGCTCCGTGAGGCCAAATTCCCAAAACTGAGTAAGCTCGTTAAAAAGTACCTGTGCATTCCTGCTACAAGTGCCCCGGAGAGGGTCTTTAGCACAGCTGGGAACATTGTCACATGTCACAGGGCATGCCTCAAGCCAGAGTCAGTAGACAGGCGAGTGTTCCTCTCCAGAAACCTGTGAAAAACGAAGAAAGATATTTTGTTTGACATAATTTTATTTATTACTGTGCAAATTCTTCTTAGAGATACCTTTTTTCATTCTGAATGTTTTTGTTTGGTTTGCTTACAATGATGACAGCCTTGTTTTGCACAAACAGGCCCAGTTCATATTGAGGCCATGCTGCCATGCTGCCTTGTATATATTTTATTAAGAAAATTATGTTTTTGGCCTTTTTTGTTTTTTTGTTTAGAGAAAACAATAAAAATCGAGATATATATTGTGAATCGTCCAAATCTCTGCCTGGCTTTGGTTACAAACCATTGCTAATTGTAATAAATGAATGATTGAAGTGGACATGGACAATGAACAAAAAGGTCAACATGGATGGGCTTATCTCAGCTCTGCTCTAATGACAGCTGACATGGCAACAAAAGGGTCATACAGGGTTACATTTCTGTCTTGATGTGTGTTGACCCTAGTTGCTATTGTACAGTTACAACAGAGGCTGTTCTGCCCTGTTAGCTGGCCTAGAGGTTGGTCTAACAGAATAGAGGCCCTCTTTCTTTGAGCTCTGACTTCCTCCTTCAAGTGTCTCTGTACTTCAGTAAGCAGCACCAGGGTTAGTTACTCATATCAACTCTTTGTTCCTCTCTTAAATTGATTGGTTCTTGTGGACAGATGGCAGAAATGAAGCAGAGTGATTGAGTTTTAGGGAAAGATAAAAAGTTGTATCCCCTCAGACCTGGGTTCAGATCATTTAGTTGGGCTCTATTGAGATTATTAGCACAATAGAATAGTCACAGAAGTGCAAACCGAGAGTGCAACAATAGTATTTGATTTTGAACCCAGGTCTGAGCTCTGCATCACTTGTGGAACACTGAGATGTGCTACCTGGTTCTGCCTGTGCTCTTGTTCCTCACTGTTGGCTGGGCCTGGGGCTTTGTGCCTGGGCTCTTGTTCCTCACTGTTGGCTGGGCCTGGGGCTTTGTGCCTGGGCTCTTGTTCCTCACTGTTGGCTGGGCCTGGGGCTTTGTGCCTGGGCTCTTGTTCCTCACTGTTGGCTGGGCCTGGGGCTTTGTGCCTGGGCTCTTGTTCCTCACTGTTGGCTGGGCCTGGGGCTTTGTGCCTGGGCTCTTGTTCCTCACTGTTGGCTGGGCCTGGGGCTTTGTGCCTGGGCTCTTGTTCCTCACTGTTGGCTGGGCCTGGGGCTTTGTGTGGGTCTCTAACTCTGCCACGCTTGGTTGGAGCTCAGGCATTCCATAACTTTAACCCTGCCACCCACACGCAACTGCTGCACTTAATGAGAACCTGACTATCCATCCACATGTTCTGCATTGATAGACCTAGATCAGTGGAACAGGTAGACGGGCCAGACAGACAACCTGTCCAATAGGTTATGGTTGGAGCAGGTAGACGGGTCAACACGACAGCCAGGTCAGACAGACAACCTGTCCAATAGTTTATGGTTGGAGCAGGTAGGCGGGTCAACAGGACAGCCAGGTCAGACAGACAACCTGCCCAATAGTTTATGGTTGGAGCAGGTAGACGGGTCAACACCACAGCCAGGTCAGACAGACAACCTGCCCAATAGGATCGGGTTGGAGCAGGTAGACCGGTCAACACGACAGCCAGGTCAGACAGACAACCTGCCCAATAGGATCGGGTTGGAGCAGGTAGACAGGTCAACACGACAGCCAGGTCAGACAGACAACCTGCCCAATAGGTTATGGTTAGACGTATGGGTCTGTCCCGTCCACCTAGACCTCGTCTCTGTCCCTCCTAGCTTATGGTCCTGGCTACTACAGGAGGCTCAATGGTCCTGGAGGCTAAATGCTGTGGGAGACCAGGAGTAATGATGTGTGTGTGTGTGAGAGAGAGAGAGAGAGAGACCAGGAGTAATGATGTGTGCGAGAGGGGGAGACCAGGAGTAATGATGTGTGTGTGTGTGTGTGTGTGTGTGTGTGAGGGGGAGACCAGGAGTAATGATGTGTGAGAGGGGGAGATCAGGAGTAATGATGTGTGTGTGTGTGAGGGGGAGACCAGGAGTAATGATGTGTGAGAGGGGGAGACCAGGAGTAATGATGTGTGTGTGTGTGAGGGGGAGACCAGGAGTAATGATGTGTGTGTGTGTGTGTGTGTGTGTGTGTGTGTGAGGGGGTGACAGGAGTAATGATGTTTGTGTGAGGGGGAGGCCAGGAGTAATGATGTGTGTGAGGGGGAGGCCAGGAGTAATGATGTTTGTGTGAGGGGGAGGCCAGGAGTAATGATGTGTGAGAGGGGGAGGCCAGGAGTAATGATGTGTGTGTGTGAGAGGGGGAGATCAGGAGTAATGATGTGTGTGTGAGAGGGGGAGACCAGGAGTAATGATGTGTGTGTGTGTGTGTGTGTGTGAGAGGGGGAGATCAGGAGTAATGATGTGTGTGTGTGAGAGGGGGAGACCAGGAGTAATGATGTGTGTGTGTGTGTGTGTGTGAGAGGGGGGAGGCCAGGAGTAATGATGTGTGTGTGTGTGAGAGAGGGGGAGACCAGGAATAATGAGGTGTGTGTGTGTGAGGGGGGAGACCAGGAGTAATTATGTGTGTGTGAGGGGGAGACCAGGAGTAATGAGGTGTGTGTGTGTGTGTGAGAGGGGGAGACCAGGAATAATGAGGTGTGTGTGTGTGAGAGGGGGAGACCAGGAATAATGAGGTGTGTGTGTGTGAGAGGGGGAGACCAGGAATAATGAGGTGTGTGTGTGTGAGAGGGGGAGACCAGGAGTAATTATGTGTGTGTGTGTGTGTGTGTGAGAGGGGGAGACCAGGAGTAATGATGTTTGTGTGAGGGGGAGGCCAGGAGTAATGATGTGTGTGAGGGGGAGGCCAGGAGTAATGATGTTTGTGTGAGGGGGAGGCCAGGAGTAATGATGTGTGAGAGGGGGAGGCCAGGAGTAATGATGTGTGTGTGTGAGAGGGGGAGATCAGGAGTAATGATGTGTGTGTGAGAGGGGGAGACCAGGAGTAATGATGTGTGTGTGTGTGTGTGTGTGTGTGTGTGAGAGGGGGAGATCAGGAGTAATGATGTGTGTGTGTGAGAGGGGGAGACCAGGAGTAATGATGTGTGTGTGTGTGTGTGTGTGAGAGGGGGGAGGCCAGGAGTAATGATGTGTGTGTGTGTGAGAGAGGGGGAGACCAGGAATAATGAGGTGTGTGTGTGTGAGGGGGGAGACCAGGAGTAATTATGTGTGTGTGAGGGGGAGACCAGGAGTAATGAGGTGTGTGTGTGTGTGTGAGAGGGGGAGACCAGGAATAATGAGGTGTGTGTGTGTGAGAGGGGGAGACCAGGAATAATGAGGTGTGTGTGTGTGAGAGGGGGAGACCAGGAATAATGAGGTGTGTGTGTGTGAGAGGGGGAGACCAGGAGTAATTATGTGTGTGTGTGTGTGTGTGTGAGAGGGGGAGACCAGGAGTAATGATGTGTGTGTGAGGGGGAGACCAGGAGTAATGATGTGTGTGTGTGTGTGTGTGTGTGTGTGTGTGTGAGAGAGGGGGAGACTAGGAGTAATGATGTGTGTGTGTGAGAGGGGGAGACCAGGAATAATGATGTGTGTGTGTGTGTGTGAGAGAGGGGGAGACCAGGAGTAATGATGTGTGTGTGAGAGAGGGGGAGACCAGGAGTAATGATGTGTGTGTGTGAGAGGGGGAGACCAGGAGTAATGATGTGTGTGTGTGTGAGAGAGGGGGAGACCAGGAGTAATGATGTGTGTGTGTGAGAGAGGGGGAGACCAGGAGTAATGATGTGTGTGTGAGAGAGGGGGAGACCAGGAGTAATGATGTGTGTGTGTGAGAGGGGGAGACCAGGAGTAATGATGTGTGTGTGAGAGAGGGGGAGACCAGGAGTAATGATGTGTGTGTGAGAGAGGGGGAGACCAGGAGTAATGATGTGTGTGTGTGAGAGAGGGGGAGACCAGGAGTAATGATGTGTGTGTGAGAGAGGGGGAGACCAGGAGTAATGATGTGTGTGTGAGAGAGGGGGAGACCAGGAGTAATGATGTGTGTGAGAGAGGGGGAGACCAGGAGTAATGATGTGTTTATACAGTCTCCTCTCATATGGCAGGTCAGTATAAATGACTCCACGTTCTTTATTGTTGTTCTCTCTCCTAGTCCTTAGCTTTAACGAGGTAATGCTCTCTCCCCTCTCTCTCTCTCTCTCTCTCTCTCTCTTCCTTTCTCTCTCTTCTCTCTCCCCCCTCTCTCTCTCTCTCTCTCACGCTCTCTCCCCCCAAGTCTGGAACCAACAGGACCCTGAACAGCTCCTACCCCCAAGCCATAACACTGCTTAATAGTTATTCCAGTTAGTTAAGTAGTTTACCAAATATCTACCCGCATTGACCTTTTTAAACTAACTATTTTTACTCTTCACATATACTGCTGTTACTGTTTATTATCTATCCAGTTGCTTGTTACTTTTTCCCTGCCTTAACTACCTGGTACTCTGTGTATATAACCAAGTTATCATTACTCATGGTGTATTTATTCCTAGTGTTATTCTTCTTCTTCAGGCTGTTATCAGAGAAGGGTCCGCCTAATCCTTGATCTCATGTTCAAGTACCCAAGATAAAGAACAGAGGGTAGTGATACGGCCCAGTTCATCACTGGGGCCAAGCTTCCTGCCATCCAGAACCTCTATACTAGGCGGTGTCAGAGGAAAGCCCTAAAACATTACATTGACTTTACCTCTACCTACATGTACATATTACCTGCTGCTACTCTCTGTTTATCATCTATACATAGTCACTTTACCTACATGTACATATTACCTGCTGCTACTCTCTGTTTATCATCTATACATAGTCACTTTACCTACATGTACATATTACCTGCTGCTACTCTCTGTTTATCATCTATACATAGTCACTTTACCTACATGTACATATTACCTGCTGCTACTCTCTGTTTATTATCTATACATAGTCACTTTACCTACATGTACATATTACCTGCTGCTACTCTCTGTTTATCATCTATACATAGTCACTTTACCTACATGTACATATTACCTGCTGCTACTCTCTGTTTATTATCTATACATAGTCACTTTACCTACATGTACATATTACCTGCTGCTACTCTCTGTTTATTATCTATACATAGTCACTTTACCTACATGTACATATTACCTGCTGCTACTCTCTGTTTATCATCTATACATAGTCACTTTACCTACATGTACATATCACCTGCTGCTACTCTCTGTTTATCATCTATACATAGTCACTTTACCTACATGTACATATTACCTGCTGCTACTCTCTGTTTATCATCTATACATAGTCACTTTACCTACATGTACATATTACCTGCTGCTACTCTCTGTTTATCATCTATACATAGTCACTTTACCTACATGTACATATTACCTGCTGCTACTCTCTGTTTATCATCTATACATAGTCACTTTACCTACATGTACATATTACCTGCTGCTACTCTCTGTTTATCATCTATACATAGTCACTTTAACTATACCTACATGTACATATTACCTGCTGCTACTCTCTGTTTATTATCTATACATAGTCACTTTACCTACATGTACATATTACCTGCTGCTACTCTCTGTTTATTATCTATACATAGTCACTTTACCTCTACCTACATGTACATATTACCTGCTGCTACTCTCTGTTTATTATCTATACATAGTCACTTTACCTACATGTACATATTACCTCCTGCTACTCTCTGTTTATTATCTATACATAGTCACTTTACCTACATGTACATATTACCTGCTGCTACTCTCTGTTTATTATCTAGACATAGTCACTTTACCTACATGTACATATTACCTGCTGCTACTCTCTGTTTATTATCTATGTATAGTCACTTTACCTACATGTACATATTACCTGCTGCTACTCTCTGTTTATTATCTATACATAGTCACTTTAACTATACCTACATGTACATATTACCTGCTGCTACTCTCTGTTTATTATCTATGTATAGTCACTTTACCTACATGTACATATTACCTGCTGCTACTCTCTGTTTATTATCTATACATAGTCACTTTACCTACATGTACATATTACCTGCTGCTACTCTCTGTTTATTATCTATGTATAGTCACTTTACCTACATGTACATATTACCTGCTGCTACTCTCTGTTTATTATCTAGACATAGTCACTTTACCTACATGTACATATTACCTGCTGCTACTCTCTGTTTATTATCTATACATAGTCACTTTACCTACATGTACATATTACCTGCTGCTACTCTCTGTTTATTATATATACATAGTCACTTTAACTATACCTACATGTACATATTACCTGCTGCTACTCTCTGTTTATCATCTATACATAGTCACTTTACCTACATGTACATATTACCTGCTGCTACTCTGTTTATTATCTATACATAGTCATTTACCTACATGTACATATTACCTGCTGCTACTCTCTGTTTATTATATATACATAGTCACTTTAACTATACCTACATATACATATTACCTGCTGCTACTCTCTGTTTATTATCTATACATAGTCACTTTAACTATACCTACATGTACATATTACCTGCTGCTACTCTCTGTTTATCATCTATACATAGTCACTTTACCTACATGTACATATTACCTGCTGCTACTCTCTGTTTATTATCTATACATAGTCACTTTACCTACATGTACATATTACCTGCTGCTACTCTCTGTTTATTATCTATACATAGTCACTTTACCTACATGTACATATTACCTGCTGCTACTCTCTGTTTATTATCTATACATAGTCACTTTACCTACATGTACATATTACCTGCTGCTACTCTCTGTTTATTATCTATACATAGTCACTTTACCTACATGTACATATTACCTGCTGCTACTCTCTGTTTATCATCTATACATAGTCACTTTACCTACATGTACATATTACCTGCTGCTACTCTCTGTTTATTATCTATACATAGTCACTTTATCTATACCTACATGTACATATTACCTCCACTAACCTGTACTCCCACACACTGGCTCGGTACCGGACATATGGACCTGGTACCGGTACCTCCTGTATAAAGCCTCGTTGTTTTGTTACTTTTTTTATACTTTTTATTTGGTAAATTTTCTTTCTTGAACTGTATTGTTGGTTAAGGGCTTGTAGTAAGTGTTTCAAGTTAAGGTCAACACCTGTTGTATTCGGCGCATGTGACAAATCTAATTTGATTTAAATAAATGGTGACTGCTCCTCAGACCCCTCATATCTCCTCAGACCCCTCATATCTCCTCAGACCCCTCATATCTCCTCAGACCCCTCATATCTCCTCAGCCTCCTCATATCTCCTCAGACCCCTCATATCTCCTCAGACCCCTCATATCTCCTCAGACCCCTCATATCTCCTCAGACCCCTCATATCTCCTCAGACCCCTCATATCTCCTCAGACCCCTCATATCTCCTCAGACCCCTCATATCTCCTCAGCCTCCTCATATCTCCTCAGCCTCCTCATATCTCCTTAGACCCCTCATATCTCCTCAGACTCGTCATTTCTCCTCAGACTCCTCATATCTCCTCAGACTAGTTTGAGTCCAAATCAAAGTATGCCAACCTTTTTATTATTTTAATTTTTTAATTTTTGTTTTACATGGCTGCATATATTTTTGCAAACTTTCCATTGAAGCTTGCATCTGTGCATGCTTCAAAATATGTACAAAAGGAGCACGCATTCGAGAAGTGCCCTCCGTGCTCTGTTTGTACATATTTTGAAGCATGCACAGATGCAAGCTTCAATGGAAAGTATGCAAAAATATATGCAGCCATGTAAAACAAAAACAATTACACAAAATGTATTGATCAATGGCGCCCATTATTTGAGCTGAAGCACGAGACCATACACTTCGACTTCAGAATGAAATGTTACCTATTCACATCTCATATGTTGCCTGACTACAGTATTTGATAGGGTAATAAATACATGCTGTGTTAATGTTGGATCGCAAGCCCATAATGAATAGGGCCAACTGGCTAGCTAGTGCTGTCAGCTAGCTACCAACAAATAATCTACCTTGCATAACATTAGTTTTAGGTCATTTTTGCCTGTTAAATTATCTTGTTAGCTACATTATTACGATTCACAAATAGCTAGCTGATAGTTATGAAGTAAAACGTTTGCTTTGTGTGTATCTTGTTACCTCTCTTTTGTTGCCGTTGTCCTGGCTGGAATAAGGTTCAGTGAATGGGGAGGTCACCTTGAGGTAAAACAGTAGGGGGAGTGCTTCTCAAATGGAATGATTTATGCGCTTTCCACACTCTTCCTCACAAGAACATATTTAAGAGAACCTCCTCTTAGAATGAGTGTGGAGCACGGTAGTATGCGTATTGAGAAATACCCAAGGTGTTTCGTGTTTTTCTCTGCCACTCTGTCAGTTAGGGTGCTGCCTGCCAGGCTTTAAACTGTGTGTGTGAGAGGTTTGTTTTTTCCTCTGTGTGTGAGAGAGATTGGGGGGAAAGTGTTTTTCCTCTGTGTGTGAGACTTTGGGGGAAAGTGTTTTTCCTGTGTGTGTATGTGTGTGTGTGTGTGTGAGAGAGAGAGAGAGAGAGATTGTGGGAAAAGTGTTTTCCCTGTGTGTGTGAGAGAGAGAGAGATTGTGGGAAAAGTGTTTTCCCTGTGTGTGTGAGAGAGAGAGAGATTGTGGGAAAAGTGTTTTCCCTGTGTGTGTGAGAGAGAGAGATATTGTGGGAAAAGTGTTTTCCCTCTGTGTGTGTGAGAGAGAGATTGGGGGGAAGTGTTTTTCCTCTCTCTCTCTCTGTGTGTGTGTGTGTGTGAGATTGGGGGAAAGTGTTTGTTCAACCAGAGTACATGTAGCAGTCCCTAGCAGAACTTGGGTCTAGCTTACTCCGGTAGATGGGGTCAGGGATAGTGATGGATGGGGTTGATTGATTCCGGAACACTGACAACTGATTAACGTCCTAGTCAGGTGTTCTAGCAGCTGATTGGCGCCGAGATGGATTTTAATCAGATTTCCTGTCAGCTGATTGGACAGTGAGTGCGTGTGTGTGCTAGGGCCGGGACGATACCAGTGTCACGATGTTGTGTGTTGGACAGCCAGGAGAGATAGGGAGACATGGGGCCCTCTGGAGCGTCTGTCTCTGTTTATGGTCAGTCCAACTACAGTTCAAAGAGGTAGTTGGGAGTCTCGCTGTAGCCTGGGAAAGGGAACCTGGCAGCTGTACACATGCAGTCATACACTCTTAGCTGATAAGTGTGTGTGTGTGTGGCCATGCTAACCTGCTCTTAACTGATAACCAGCTGAGTTCTAGAGTGAGGGGACTGAGACAACGTATGGGGGACTGAGACAACGTATGGGGGACTGAGACAACGTATGGGGGACTGAGACAACGTATGGGGGACTGAGACAACGTATGGGGGACTGAGACAACGTATGGGGGACTGAGACAACGTATGGAGGACTGAGACAACGTATGGAGGACTGAGACAACGTATGGAGGACTGAGACAACGTATGGAGGACTGAGACAACGTATGGTGTATCTCTCTACAGAAGTACTGAGCAAGTGTCTGTTCCAAATGGCACCCTATTCTCTATATAGTGCACTACATTTGACCAGGACACATAGGGCTCTAGTCAAACGTAGTGCACTAGGAAAGGAAAAGGTTGCCATTTGGGACACACCCCAAATGCTTTAATGTAAGCGTAATAGACAGAACACAGATCAGAACACTTTCTATATTTAACCAAGACATAAGATAAAAGATCCAACATAAATACAAACTGTTGGCTACAGTGTTACCGCTTGTCTTTAAACAAGGCTTTGGACCACAAGAGGAATGACTGTACAAGAGGTCAATAAAACACTTCAATAAAAAAGCTCCACATTAGCATTGTAGACAGTGTTCTTAGTCGGTCTGTCTGTCAGTCTACATCAGTGAATAGTGTGAGAAAAGACCAGTATTGTGTCTGAATGGGCTGGGAGGTTTTAGCAGCATGCCCAGACTAGTCCACCACAGGCTGTCTGGATCACTGCACATCTCCAACCACAAACGGCCAGGTAGACTATGCTTGGCTACGTCCCAAATAGCATCCTATTCCCTCTGTAGTGCACTACTTTACACCAAGGCTCTGGTACAACGTAGTGCACTAAACCCTCCCCTAACCCGGACGACGCTGGGCCAATTGTGCGCCGCCCAATGGGACTCCCGATCATGGCTGGTTGTGATATAGCCCGGAATTGAACCAGGATCTGCAGTGACACCTCTAGCACTGAGATGCAGTGCCGTAGACCGCTGAGCCCAGAGGGAGTAGGGTGTCATTTGGGAGGCATTCAAGCTAACAGCAGGTGAACTACCTGATCCTCCTGTTCAATGGAGTCAGTATGTGACCTGTGGAGGAAGGTGTGTCAGGAGAGGTGGTAAAGACCTGCTGCTACTCTCTTTTTATCATCTATACATAGTCACTTTAACTATACCTACATGTACATATTACCTGCTGCTACTCTCTGTTTATTATCTATACATAGTCACTTTACCTACATGTACATATTACCTGCTGCTACTCTCTGTTTATTATCTATACATAGTCACTTTAACTATACCTACATGTACATATTACCTCCACTAACCTGTACTCCCACACATTGGCTCGGTACCGGACATATGGACCTATGAATGAACCTTTAGCTGCAGAACGGTTTGAACATGATGAGGTCGATCTACGCTAAAGAGTCACTGTTTATCCTTCGGTCACTGTTGTGGACTGTAGCGTTGCATTTCTAAGATGTTGCCAAGACAAGTAGGTGTTGGATGGAGTGGAGTCGTGTGTGTGTGTGTGTGTGTGAGATCTGAGACGGTTATATGAAAACACTGACCTGTAGATACAGGCCTTCTACAGACATCTGAGACGGTTATATGAAACCACTGACCTGTAGATACAGGCCTTCTACAGACATCTGAGACGGTTATATGAAACCACTGACCTGTAGATACAGGCCTTCTACAGACATCTGAGACGGTTATATGAAACCACTGACCTGTAGATACAGGCCTTCTACAACTGTTCCTTTCTCACAGTCACAGCTCTCGGTCTCTCAGAGACACAGCTAGGGTTGCAAACTATCCCCAATTCAATGGAATTGCAACCCTCTGCAGGCACAGTGCATTCTCCCATCACATGTACAGCTGATTCTCAAGATCTTCCACACTAATGAGATGCTATTGAGCCCACACTACTACACTGTCTGAGCCAAGGACTACATGCTTTCTGGTAAGTTTTGATTACAATACTGGGTGGGGTGAATATATTTTATATGACATACATTATTTATTTGTTAACTAGTAAATAGTAGCCTGTTTAAATCATTTCTAACTTGTTAACAATATATATATATATATATATATTTTTTTTTACAATATATTTTTTTCTAATCTTTACAGGAAAATGCCACGGCACTATCTGATGTGTGGAGACATTTCACTGCAGCTAATGTAGAAGGAAAAGCTGTGTACATTTGCAAATACTGTGACAAATCATATCAAATCAGAATCATCTGGCCAAGTGCATAAAGTTCCCTCAGCGCTCACAACAAGCAACCTCTGACAAAAGTCCCTCTACTTCTATTTGAGGTGAAAATGATGAATCAGACACAGCTCATGGTCCTCCTGGAATGAGAAGATGTTTGACTCAATGGAGGAACGTAGTCAGAGAAATGCTGATGAATGTCTTGTTCGAGCTGTGTATGCAACTAGTTCACCTCTGATGCTCACAGGCAATGTGTATTGGAAGAGATTTCTGAATGTTCTTCGCCCAGAATACACCCCTCCAACCAGACATGCTTTATCTACTCATATGCTGGATGCAGAGTTCAACAGAGTTCAAGTGAAGGTCAAGCAAATCATAGAGAAAGCAGACTGTATTGCAATCATCTCTGATGGGTGGTCGAATGTTCGCAAGGAATGATTAACTGCATCTCCACCCCTCAACCAGTATTCTACAAGAGCACAGACACAAGGGACAACAGACACACTGGTCTCTACATTGCAGATGAGCTGAAGGCAGTCATCAATGACCTTGGACCACAGAAGGTATTTGCACTGGTGACAGACAATGCTGTGAACATGAAGGCTGGTTGGTCTAAAGTGGAGGAGTCCTACCCTCACATCACACCCATTGGCTGTGCTGCTCATGCATTGAATCTGCTCCTCAAGGACATGTCACTGAAAACAATGGATACACTCTACAAGAGAGCCAAGGAAATGGTTAGGTATGTGAAGGGTCATCAAGTTTAGCGAGAAGAATAAGAGCTCCACATTGAAGCTGCCCAGCAACACCCGTTGGCAGGGTGTTGTCATCATGTTTGACAGTCTCCTGGAGGGGGAGGAGTCTCTCCAAGAAATGGCCATATCACAGTCTGCCATCAAGAGGATCCTCCTGGATGATTTATTTTGGGAGAGAGTGGTAAGCAGCCTGAAACTCCTGAAACCTATAGCAGTAGCCATTGCATGGATTGAGGGAGACAATGCCATCCTGTCTGATGTTCAGACTCTGCTTGCAGATGTAAGAGAAGAAATCCGTACTGTCCTGCCAACTTCACTGTTGCTCCAAGCAGAGGAACTGCAGTTCTGAAATACATCAAAAAGCATGAAGACTTCTGCATGAAGCCCATACACACCGCAGTGTACTTGTTGGACCCCAAGTATGCTGGCAAGAGCATCCTGTCTGGTGCAGAGAACAGCAAGGTCTATGGTGTCATCACTACCGTGTCTCGCCACCTTGGCCTGGATGAGCGCAAGGTTCTTGGCAGTCTGGCGAAGTACACTTCCAAGCAAGGGCTTTGGGATGGAGATGCAATATGGCAGTCGTGCCAACATATCTCATCAGCCACCTGGTGGAAGGGACTTTGTGGATCTGAGGCTCTTTCCCCTGTTGCCTCCATCATCCTCCAAATCCCACCAACATCAGCCACCTCAGAGCGCAACTGGTCCTTGTTTGGGAACACACACCAAAGCACGCAACAGGCTGACCAATACAAGGGTTGAAAAATTGGGGGCCATCCGGGCAAATTTGAGGCTTTTTGAGCCTGACAACGAGCCATCCTCAACCAGGTTGGAAAGTGACAGTGAAGATGAGGCCTCAGAGTCTGATGTTCAAGAGGAGGACATTGAGGAGGTCCAGGGAGAAGACATGGAAGCCTGAGAGGAAGACAACCAAAGCTTTAGTTTCTAGACTATCATTTTACAGATGTATGTTGAAACGTTTTTAGAAGATGTGATGATCATTGGGGATCATTCAATATTCCCTTTCTATTGTTGTTCAGTGAAATCATCCCATGTGAAGAGTCAACTCATTTAATTAAAGTTCAATTTGTAAATAAATAGTTTTTTTTTATTTCTATTGGAAGGATTTAATAATTTGCAATTATGTCTACTTATGATAAGGTAAAATGTTTATGTTTCTGTCTCCATATGATATGGTACATTTATCCAATGCAAAAAACATCTACATTATATGATATTAATATTAATTTGCATATATTACCGTTAATTCCCACGGAAAGTTTCCACCTCTGAATATTCCCCAAAATGTGCAACCCTAGTCACAGCTCTCGGTCTCTCACAGTCACAGCTCTCGGTCTCTCACAGTCACAGCTCTCGGTCTCTCACAGTCACAGCTCTCGGTCTCTCACAGTCACAGCTCTCGGTCTCTCACAGTCACAGCTCTCGGTCTCTCACAGTCACAGCTCTCGGTCTCTCACAGTCACAGCTCTCGGTCTCTCACAGTCACAGCTCTCGGTCTCTCACAGTCACAGCTCTCGGTCTCTCACAGTCACAGCTCTCGGTCTCTCACAGTCACAGTTCTCAGTCTCTCACAGTCACAGCTCTCGGCCTCTGTCTTCAACCCAATCTTTCACAGCTCTATCTGTCTCTCTCTCTGACATGATGAAATTGTCTTTCTTTTCCTGACTTGGCCTACTCCACTAAACCTCTGTCTGTCAGCAGTCCTCTCAGCTTGTTGTATGACTGGTCCTCCCCATGCACCCATCTCTCCCAGACATGCCATTCTGTGTCTGTCCTGACTTGGCCTTATAAACCTACTCTCACTATCCTATCTAACAGCTGTCTGTTTCACAATCACATACATGCCATATCTAGTCTGCCTATCCTGTCCTGACTTGACCTACACAACCACAAGGTTTCACCAGTTCTCTCACAGAGATCCCACCCAGTATGAGTGTCTCTCACAGTCCTCAGTCACTGCTCTGTCACAGACATTGTTTTCTAGTCTGTAGTTCTGTCCTGTTCCAACTTGGCCTACTAAACCAATGCAATCTCAGCAGTTCTCACTGAATTACTCCGCTTATAGCCTAGTTATTGGCTGTAAGTGTTCTTGAATCCCAGAATGGCGATGAATCATTATTTTATTTAACTATGAAAGTCAGTTAAGAACAACTTCTTATTTACAATGACGGCCTACTGGTGAACAGTAGTTTTGGTGCAGGTACAGAAGACTAGTGCAAAGATAATTTTGTGTTATTGTCAACAATAATATCCCGATATGTAACTATCGATTTATTTTGTATTTGTTTTAATTGTATAATTTTTTCTTCTTCCTCCATCACTAGTCTAACAGCCTATAATCTATAGAGCAGCGAGTCTGAGACTGCAACAACCGCTTATCTAGCTACTTGTTACTATGCTGTCTGGATTAGCAGTAAGTGGAGGTTAACATGGGGATGGGTAAGAAGTAGCCAAGCTACAGCAGGCAGATCAGGTGTTTGAGCAAGGCGAGGTGCAGAATCACTCATCTTCATCACATAATGACTAGTTATTAGGGATGGAAGGTGATTTGTAGATAAGTGATTCTGCACAGTCTGACAGCAATGTACACAATGTTGTGTTGATGTTTTGTTGACCCTGATCTCCCTTCTTCCCCAGAGGTCCTACACGTTGATAGTAGAAGCCTTGGACGCTAATAACGACACCAGCGGTGAGTAGCTCTGTCCTACGGGGCTCTGTCTGTCCTACGGGGCTCTGTCTGTCCTACGGGGCTCTGTCTGTCCTACGGGGCTCTGTCTGTCCTACGGGGCTCTGTCTGTCCTACGGGGCTCTGTCTGTCCTACGGGGCTCTGTCCTACGGGGCTCTGTCTGTCCTACGGGGCTCTGTCCTACGGGGCTCAATGTTTTATCCTGTTCTTTCTCTCTGACCTGAGTGATAACCTTAGGGAGGTTCTAGCTGTTGAACTCCTCCCCCACATGGCCCGGTGTGTGTGAGCGCATGTTGACAGGTCTCTGTAACGACCTGCCAGAAGAACACAGAGGGAGAGGGAGAGAGACAGGCAGAGAGAGAGAGATATAGAGGGACAGGCAGGCAGACTCAGGCAGAGAGACAGACAGACAGACAGACTCAGGCAGAGAGAGGGACGCAGACAGGCAGACTCAGGCAGAGAGACAGACAGGCAGACTCAGGCAGAGAGACAGACAGACAGACGCAGGCAGAGAGAGAGACAGACAGACTCAGGCAGAGAGACAGACAGACTCAGGCAGAGAGACAGGCAGAGAGACAGGCAGAGAGACAGACAGACTCAGGCAGAGGCAGACAGACAGACAGACAGAGGCAGACAGACAGACAGACAGAGGCAGACAGACAGACAGACAGAGGCAGACAGACAGACAGACAGAGGCAGACAGACAGACAGACAGACAGAGGCAGACAGACAGACAGACAGAGGCAGACAGACAGACAGAGGCAGACAGACACACAGACAGACGCAGTCGCAGGCAGCGAGACGCAGGCATACAGACTTGGCGAGACACAGGCAGGCACACGCAGACAGACAGATTCAGATGCAGGCAGACAGACTCAGACGCAGGCAGACAGACCGACGCAGGCAGACAGACCGACGCAGACAGACAGACCGACGCAGGCAGACAGACCGACGCAGGCAGACGGACCGACGCAGGCAGACGGACCGACGCAGGCAGACGGACCGACGCAGGCAGACGGACCGACGCAGGCAGACGGACCGACGCGCAGACGGACAGACGCGCAGACGGACAGACGCGCAGACGGACAGACGCGCAGACGGACAGACGCGCAGACGGACAGACGCGCAGACGGACAGACGCGCAGACACAGACAGACGCACAGACACAGACAGACGCACAGACACAGACAGACGCACAGACACAGACAGACGCACAGACAGACGCAGTCGCAGGCAGCGAGACGCAGGCAGGCAGACAGACTCGGCGAGGCACAGGCAGGCACACGCAGACAGACAGACAGATTCAGACGCAGGCAGACAGACACGCAGACAGACACTCGGACGCAGGCAGGCAGACAGACACTCGGACGCAGGCGGACAGATGCAGACAGATTCAGACGCAGGCAGACAGATTCAGACGCAGGCAGACGGGCAGACGGACAGACGCAGGCAGACGGACAGACTCAGGCAGACGGACAGACGCAGGCAGACGCAGACAGACAGACGCACTGATGCAGACAGACAGACGCACTGATGCAGACAGACAGACGCACTGATGCAGACAGACAGACGCACTGATGCAG
The DNA here is from genome assembly GCA_023634145.1 of Thymallus thymallus. Classification (NCBI taxonomy): domain Eukaryota; kingdom Metazoa; phylum Chordata; class Actinopteri; order Salmoniformes; family Salmonidae; genus Thymallus; species Thymallus thymallus. The sequence goes on along the minus strand of CM042386.1, from coordinate 1,884,537 downwards.
ACAGACAGACGCACTGATGCAGACAGACAGACGCACTGATGCAGACAGACAGACGCACTGATGCAGACAGACAGACGCACTGATGCAGACAGACCGCTATAGACAGACACAGACAGACAGCTATAGACTGACAGCTATCCGACGGACGGAGAGAGATATACAGAGATATAGACGGACTGACTGACGGACAGAGAATACAGGTGGAAGTGTCATGAACTACAGTACAGGTGGAAGTGTCATGAACTACAGTACAGGGGGAAGTGTCATGAACTACAGTACAGGGGGAAGTGTCATGAACTACAGTACAGGGGGAAGTGTCATGAACTACAGTACAGGGGGAAGTGTCATGAACTACAGTACAGGGGGAAGTGTCATGAACTACAGTACAGGGGGAAGTGTCATGAACTACAGTACAGGGGGAAGTGTCATGTACAGAGACAGTTATGTTGCACCATGTTGACTGTCTGTCTTGACTAAAGGGTAGTGGAAAGTTAATGTTGGTTTGTATGGTCCAGTAACAGTCAATCTATGGTGGTTTATATGGTCCAGTAACAGTCAATCTATGGTGGTTTATATGGTCCAGTAACAGTCAATCTATGGTGGTTTGTATGGTCCAGTAACAGTCAATCTATGGTGGTTTGTATGGTCCAGTACAGTCAATCTATGGTGGTTTGTATGGTCCAGTAACAGTCAATCTATGGTGGTTTATATGGTCCAGTAACAGTCAATCTATGGTGGTTTATATGGTCCAGTAACAGTCAATCTATGGTGGTTTGTATGGTCCAGTACAGTCAATCTATGGTGGTTTATATGGTCCAGTACAGTCAATCTATGGTGGTTTGTATGGTCCTGATGCAGCACATTTGTTGGATGAGATGGTTAGTGTAAAAACTAATAAATATAAAATGTTTCCTGATATCTCTCAGATATAGGATAGACACTTCAGAACAAATCCTTGGTATGTCCTTCTTAAACAATTCCATATAGCTTACTAGTAGTGTGTGTGTAGTAAGACCTGGAGATACAACCTCTCTCTCTCTCTCTCTCTCTCTCTCTCTCTCTCTCTCTCTCTCTCTCTGAGCAAGGGAAGACTGTCAGGGTTCACTGTCTGATGAGGAAGAGGGAAGACTGTCAGTTGACTCAAGTTTGCCAACAATAACCTGGAAGCACCTGGATCAATACTCTTCAAATAAATGTTTTATGGACAGATGAGTCAAAAGTATAACTTTTTGGATGACATGGGTCCCATCATGCCTAGCGAAAACCAAACACTACATTCACATGAAGAACTTCATACCAACGGTTAAGCGTGGAGAGAGAGAGAGAGAGAGAGAGAGAGAGAGGAGAGAGAGAGGAGAGAGAGAGAGAGAGAGAGAGAGAGAGAGAGAGAGAGAGAGAGAGAGAGAGAGAGAGAGAGAGAGAGAGAGAGAGAGAGAGAGAGAGAGAGAGAGAGAGAGAGAGAGAGAGAGAGAGAGAGAGAGAGAGAGAGAGAGAGAGAGAGAGAGAGAGAGAGAGAGGAGAGAGAGAGAGAGAGAGAGAGAGAGAGGCACTAATGTTTTTCTACTTTCCTCCGCTGTTTCCTTCCCTCCTTTCCCCATCTAGCAACTTTCTGTCTGTTACTTCCTCAGGGAAATGGAGATGTGGAACTCATTCTGCTTGATTGGCTGTTATGTTCTGTTGATGTTTGAGACAGGAAGGAACCGTCCGGATCCTACCATTTCACCAGGGCATTTTACTTATCATAAGACATATGCTACGTCTACATAGCCAAGGTTTTTCTAAATATGAATCAAATAGGATTGCCTGTAATATCATCGTTTTAATTTCTACCACCAATGCAGCTGATATTGATTGTATTTTCTGAACCTTCCATTAGGGGGCGATGGTCAGATAGAGAAGGTGTTCTTCCATTACGGGTGATGGTCAGATAGAGAAGGTGTTCTTCCATTACGGGGTGATGGTCAGATAGAGAAGGTGTTCTTCCATTACGGGGTGATGGTCAGATAGAGAAGGTGTTCTTCCATTACGGGGTGATGGTCAGAATAGAGAAGGTGTTCTTCCATTACGGGTGATGGTCAGATAGAGAAGGTGTTCTTCCATTACGGGGTGATGGTCAGATAGAGAAGGTGTTCTTCCATTACGGGTGATGGTCAGATAGAGAAGGTGTTCTTCCATTAGGTGGTGATGGTCAGATAGAGAAGGTGTTCTTCCATTAGGTGGTGATGGTCAGATAGAGAAGTTGTTCTTCCATTAGGTGGTGATGGTCAGATAGAGAAGTGTTCTTCCATTAGGTGGTGATGGTCAGATAGAGAAGGTGTTCTTCCATTAGGGGGTGATGGTCAGATAGAGAAGGTGTCCCACACTGGGATGATCAACACCAGCCATGCTATCTATTCTAACATGTTTTATATCTAATATATTCTAACCGGTTGTGTATCTAAAACCCATTAGGTGCTGATGGTCAGATGATTGAGAAGGCGTCCCACAGTGGGATGATCAACCCCAGTCACCAGTGGCAGAAGCTCAGTCACAACGGTCCTATTGGTCAGTTTTGACTATCAGATCCGGGTCAGCTGTGATGAGCACTACTATGGCTTTGGATGCAACAAGTTCTGCCGTCCCCGGGATGAGTTCTTTGGACACTACACCTGTGACTACAATGGGAATAAGACCTGTCTGGAGGGCTGGTCTGGACTAGAATGTAACACACGTATGTATACACTGACTACTTCCTTCTAGCCTCATGAGATCCCTTCTTCTTCTGGTTAAATGGATACAAACACCGGTAGGCTGGGAGAGAGGGACAGTATGTACAGAGACAGAGAGAGACAGTCTACACAGAGAGAGGGACAGTATGTACATAGACAGAGAGACAGTCTACACAGAGAGAGGGACAGTCTTGTACATAGACAGAGAGACAGTCTACACAGAGAGAGGACAGTCTACACAGAGAGAGGGACAGTTTGTACATAGACAGTCTACACAGAGAGAGGGACAGTTTGTACATAGACAGTCTACACAGAGAGAGGGACAGTTTGTACATAGACAGTCTACACAGAGAGAGGGACAGTTTGTACATAGGACAGAGAGACAGTCTACACAGAGAGAGGACAGTTTGTCTGTATGCCTGGAGGCTGTAGAATTATGATTAATACTGAATGTTTCTGGAGACAGGGAAATATTACATTGTGAAAACAGTAGGAAGGATGTTGAAGATGTTGATGAACTCTTACTACATTACTAGGTATTGTACCTACATGTTACATGTCAACAGATGTTAGTTGCCAAACTGCCAACATTTCAGATATTCAGTGACCTGTTCATTTGTGCACTCTTCCTCCCTTGCTCCATCTCCTTTCCTCCCTCTCCTTCACCTCTCCTTCCCTCTTCTCCCTCCTTTCACCCCTAATCCCTCCCCTCCAGCTATCTGCCGGCAGGGCTGCAGTACAGAACATGGACACTGCAAAGAGCCAGGTGGCTGCAAGTAAGTAGATCATTTTCTCCTCTCTTAATTTCTCTCTTCACTAACTGATCCTCCATGTCTGGAGTATCGCTGTGACGGTCATGGAATACTAACTGATCCTCCATGTCTGGAGTATCGCTGTGACGGTCATGGAATACTAACTGATCCTCCATGTCTGGAGTATCGCTGTGACGGTCATGGAATACTAACTGATCCTCCATGTCTGGAGTATCGCTGTGACGGTCATGGAATACTAACTGATCCTCCATGTCTGGAGTATCGCTGTGACGGTCATGGAATACTAACTGATCCTCCATGTCTGGAGTATCGCTGTGACGGTCATGGAATACTAACTGATCCTCCATGTCTGGAGTATCGCTGTGACGGTCATGGAATACTAACTGATCCTCCATGTCTGGAGTATCGCTGTGACGGTCATGGAATACTAACTGATCCTCCATGTCTGGAGTATCGCTGTGACGGTCATGGAATACTAACTGATCCTCCATGTCTGGAGTATCGCTGTGACGGTCATGGAATACTAACTGATCCTCCATGTCTGGAGTATCGCTGTGACGGTCATGGAATACTAACTGATCCTCCATGTCTGGAGTATCGCTGTGACGGTCATGGAATACTAACTGATCCTCCATGTCTGGAGTATCGCTGTGACGGTCATGGAATACTAACTGATTCTCCATGTCTGGAGAGGACTGTAACGGTCATGGAATACTAACTGATCCTCCATGTCTGGAGTATCACTGTGACGGTCATGGAATACTAACTGATCCTCCATGTCTGGAGAGGACTGTGACGGTCATGGAATACTAACTGATCCTCCATGTCTGGATTATCGCTGTGACGGTCATGGAATACTAACTGATCCTCCATGTCTGGAGAGGACTGTGACGGTCATGGAATACTAACTGATCCTCCATGTCTGGAGTATCGCTGTGACGGTCATGGAATACTAACTGATCCTCCATGTCTGGAGTATTGCTGTGACGGTCATGGAATACTAACTGATCCTCCATGTCTGGAGTATCACTGTGACGGTCATGGAATACTAACTGATCCTCCATGTCTGGAGTATCACTGTGACGTTCATGGAATACTAACTGATCCTCCATGTCTGGAGTATCACTGTGACGGTCATGGAATACTAACTGATCCTCCATGTCTGGAGTATCACTGTGACGGTCATGGAATACTAACTGATCCTCCATGTCTGGAGTATCGCTGTGACGGTCATGGAATACTAACTGATCCTCCATGTCTGGAGTATCGCTGTGACGGTCATGGAATACTAACTGATCCTCCATGTCTGGAGTATCGCTGTGACGGTCATGGAATACTAACTGATCCTCCATGTCTGGAGTATCGCTGTGACGGTCATGGAATACTAACTGATCCTCCATGTCTGGAGTATCGCTGTGACGGTCATGGAATACTAACTGATCCTCCATGTCTGGAGTATCGCTGTGACGGTCATGGAATACTAACTGATCCTCCATGTCTGGAGTATCGCTGTGACGGTCATGGAATACTAACTGATCCTCCATGTCTGGAGTATCGCTGTGACGGTCATGGAATACTAACTGATCCTCCATGTCTGGAGTATCGCTGTGACGGTCATGGAATACTAACTGATCCTCCATGTCTGGAGTATCGCTGTGACGGTCATGGAATACTAACTGATCCTCCATGTCTGGAGTATCGCTGTGACGGTCATGGAATACTAACTGATCCTCCATGTCTGGAGTATCGCTGTGACGGTCATGGAATACTAACTGATCCTCCATGTCTGGAGTATCGCTGTGACGGTCATGGAATACTAACTGATTCTCCATGTCTGGAGAGGACTGTAACGGTCATGGAATACTAACTGATCCTCCATGTCTGGAGTATCACTGTGACGGTCATGGAATACTAACTGATCCTCCATGTCTGGAGAGGACTGTGACGGTCATGGAATACTAACTGATCCTCCATGTCTGGATTATCGCTGTGACGGTCATGGAATACTAACTGATCCTCCATGTCTGGAGAGGACTGTGACGGTCATGGAATACTAACTGATCCTCCATGTCTGGAGTATTGCTGTGACGGTCATGGAATACTAACTGATCCTCCATGTCTGGAGTATCACTGTGACGGTCATGGAATACTAACTGATCCTCCATGTCTGGAGTATCACTGTGACGTTCATGGAATACTAACTGATCCTCCATGTCTGGAGTATCACTGTGACGGTCATGGAATACTAACTGATTCTCCATGTCTGGAGAGGACTGTAACGGTCATGGAATACTAACTGATCCTCCATGTCTGGAGTATCACTGTGACGGTCATGGAATACTAACTGATCCTCCATGTCTGGAGAGGACTGTGACGGTCATGGAATACTAACTGATCCTCCATGTCTGGATTATCGCTGTGACGGTCATGGAATACTAACTGATCCTCCATGTCTGGAGAGGACTGTGACGGTCATGGAATACTAACTGATCCTCCATGTCTGGAGTATCGCTGTGACGGTCATGGAATACTAACTGATCCTCCATGTCTGGAGTATTGCTGTGACGGTCATGGAATACTAACTGATCCTCCATGTCTGGAGTATCACTGTGACGGTCATGGAATACTAACTGATCCTCCATGTCTGGAGTATCACTGTGACGTTCATGGAATACTAACTGATCCTCCATGTCTGGAGTATCACTGTGACGGTCATGGAATACTAACTGATCCTCCATGTCTGGAGTATCACTGTGACGGTCATGGAATACTAACTGATCCTCCATGTCTGGAGTATCGCTGTGACGGTCATGGAATACTAACTGATCCTCCATGTCTGGAGTATCACTGTGACGGTCATGGAATACTAACTGATCCTCCATGTCTGGAGTATCGCTGTGACGGTCATGGAATACTAACTGATCCCAATAATGTTTGTACCATGTTTTGTGTTGCTACCATGTTGTGTTGCTACTATGTTGTGTTGTGCTGCTGCCATGTTGTGTTGCTAACATGCTGTTGACATGCTGTGTTGCTGCCATGCTATGTGGTTGTCTTAGGTCTCTCTTTATGTAGTGTTGTGGTGTCTCTCTTTATGTAGTGTTGTGGTGTCTCTCTTTATGTAGTGTTGTGGTGTCTCTCTTTATGTAGTGTTGTGGTGTCTCTCTTTATGTAGTGTTGTGGTGTCTCTCTTTATGTAGTGTTGTGGTGTCTCTCTTTATGTAGTGTTGTGGTGTCTCTCTTTATGTAGTGTTGTGGTGTCTCTCTTTATGTAGTGTTGTGGTGTCTCTCTCGTCGTGATGTGTGTTTTGTCCTATATTTAATTAATTTATTTTTAATTCTCCGTCACCGCAAGAGGCCTTTTGGTAGGACGTCATTGTAAATAACAATGTGTTCTTAACTGACTTGCCTAGTTAAATAAAAAACTGTAGTTAATCTGTTATTCAATGTGTTTGTATGGACTAATCGCAGTAAGGCCTATTATTTTTTTGAATGTATTTATTTTTTCTCCCCAATTCCGATCTGGTTTCATCGCTGCTACTCAGGCTAACGGCTAGGGAGATGCCAAGTGCTGCATCACTGGGGAGGCCCTTCATTTAAATTGTTTTTATAATTCAAGGGGTCTTAATTCAAAATCAGCCAATCAAATCAAAGTTTATTTGTCACGTGCGCTGAATACAACAGTTGTAGACTTTAGAGTGCATTGCGAGTGTCCCCATGAGTTTACCAGTCCTATCGCCAGGGGTAAAGGTTACAAGTCTATTCTATTCATCATTTGCTACAACACTAACGTTTTATGTGTGTGTTAAGGCCCTGGTTTGGGAGTGGAGCTGCCTGGCTATGGGGTCTGAGGGAGTGGAGCTGCCTGGCTATGGGGTCTGAGGGAGTGGAGCTGCCTGGCTATGGGGTCTGAGGGAGTGGAGCTGCCTGGCTATAGGGTCTGAGGGAGTGGAGCTGCCTGGCTATAGGGTCTGAGGGAGTGGAGCTGCCTGGCTATAGGGTCTGAGGGAGTGGAGCTGCCTGGCTATGGGGTCTGAGGGAGTGGAGCTGCCTGGCTATAGGGTCTGAGGGAGTGGAGCTGCCTGGCTATAGGGTCTGAGGGAGTGGAGCTGTCTGGCTATAGGGTCTGAGGGAGTGGAGCTGCCTGGCTATAGGGTCTGAGGGAGTGGAGCTGCCTGGCTATAGGGTCTGAGGGAGTGGAGCTGCCTGGCTATGGGGTCTGAGGGAGTGGAGCTGCCTGGCTATAGGGTCTGAGGGAGTGGAGCTGCCTGGCTATAGGGTCTGAGGGAGTGGAGCTGCCTGGCTATAGGGTCTGAGGGAGTGGAGCTGTCTGGCTATAGGGTCTGAGGGAGTGGAGCTGCCTGGCTATAGGGTCTGAGGGAGTGGAGCTGCCTGGCTATGGGGTCTGAGGGAGTGGAGCTGCCTGGCTATAGGGTCTGAGGGAGTGGAGCTGCCTGGCTATATGGTCTGAGGGATTGGAGCTGTCTGGCTATAGGGTCTGAGGGAGTGGAGCTGTGTTCTAGCTGGCCTGTGCGCTCCTCCTCTGGCCAAGGGACTGGGCCTGTGAGCTATTAGAACCAGTGCCTAATAGACTATTAGAACCAGTGCTTCATACCAGACTTCTACAGGAACTCTTAGCCATTCTGGAACTAGCCTGATTGTGGAATGAGGCATGGCTTGGAGCTGGGTTATATGATGTTGTTGTCTCTCTCCACAGCCAGCCAGCCAGCCAGCCAGCCAGCCAGCCAGCCAGCCAGCCAGCCATTCATGTTGATACTTGAATTGTTTGCATGTTCTGTAATAGAGCAGTCTTAATCAGTCAAATATTCTTCAGTCTTCGATGTGTGTTGCTCTCCACTCTGAGGGAGAGATGAGGATGAGAGGGCCATTGTTTACGAGCCCATTAGAAATGACAGAGTAGCATGCACACCACCACAATGCTTCTCATCTGTGGTGCAGGCAGTCACTGCCCCCAGAGTTTACTTTATTGTGGAAAAGATGACTCCATGTAACCAACAGCACTAATATCCCAAAGACGCTGTGTGTCTCTAGAGTTTACAGATGGGTTAGGTATCTTTGTTTGGTGTCTAGTTCTCTTTTGGCCACATGTCAAAGTCAAGGATTCCTTAAAGGATCAGGGTTTGGTATTTTATTCAGCCATGTTGTTTATCCTACGTTCTGACGTCACTAGCTTTCCTCTGAATGTATTGGGCTGCGTCCCATAGAACACCCTATTCCCTACATAGTGCACTACTTTGTACAGGGCCCTAGTCAAAAGTAGTGCACTATATAAGGAATAGGGTGCCATTTGGGACGCAGTCTTGGTGTGGCCCTCCCTTATAACAGTAACGACTCCAGGCCCAACTGTCTTGGGCTGTGTTGTCTTGTAACGGCTCCAGGCCCAACTGTCTTGGGCTGTGTTGTCTTGTAACGGCTCCAGGCCCAACTGTCTTGGTCTGTGTTGTCTTGTAACGGCTCCAGGCCCAACTGTCTTGGTCTGTGTTGTCTTGTAACGGCTCCAGGCCCAACTGTCTTGGTCTGTGTTGTCTTGTAACGGCTCCAGGCCCAACTGTCTTGGTCTGTGTTGTCTTGTAACGGCTCCAGGCCCAACTGTCTTGGGCTGTGTTGTCTTGTAACGGCTCCAGGCCCAACTGTCTTGGTCTGTGTTGTCTTGTAACGGCTCCAGGCCCAACTGTCTTGGGCTGTGTTGTCTTGTAACGGCTCCAGGCCCAACTGTCTTGGTCTGTGTTGTCTTGTAACGACTCCAGGCCCAACTGTCTTGGGCTGTGTTGTCTTGTAACGGCTCCAGGCCCAACTGTCTTGGTCTGTGTTGTCTTGTAACGGCTCCAGGCCCAACTGTCTTGGTCTGTGTTGTCTTGTAACGGCTCCAGGCCCAACTGTCTTGGTCTGTGTTGTCTTGTAACGACTCCAGGCCCAACTGTCTTGGGCTGTGTTGTCTTGTAACGGCTCCAGGCCCAACTGTCTTGGTCTGTGTTGTCTTGTAACGGCTCCAGGCCCAACTGTCTTGGTCTGTGTTGTCTTGTAACGGCTCCAGGCCCAACTGTCTTGGTCTGTGTTGTCTTGTAACGGCTCCAGGCCCAACTGTCTTGGTCTGTGTCTTGTCACAAAATAGCATACAAGGAGTTTTGGCTGGACAAAGCCCCTTCTCTTGGCATCGGAGAGACATTTACAGTTTGTAAGCTAATTTCCTGAAATGTTACAGATTTTGTCATCAGGCCGAGATGTTTTGTTGTTGCAGCTTTCAAGTGAATATCCTGCAATTCTTTGAGGCGGAGAGAATTAAACAGTTTTAAAACTTAAATGATCAAAATAATCAAGGTTTTGTTATTTTTTGTTTTTACGAGCGTTTATGTCCACTTGTTTTAACGCGTTATGTTTTTGGTCTCGTCTCGTTCGCTCCTTCTGTGATGTGTGTGTGTGCCTTCCCATTTACACCAGAGATCTGTATATAATGAAGAGATGCACGTCTCCACCCTACCAATGGGAGTTGTTGTCCCAAAGGCGGGAAGACAGGCGACAAGCTTATGTCCAAAATAAGCCCATAGAAACACACCTCTGGCTTCTCCTCTTCCTCTATGGTTTACACACACCAAGCCCCTCCCCCTGCCTCTCACGCCAAAAAAGTTGAGAGATCACATCTTCCTTTCTGACAAGCGGTTTCAACTCGCTATTTGCATTTGAGGTTTTGTCCAACAGAATCGGTCATATGGACACAAACACATGAAGACATTTTAATTTAATAGAGTTACTGTAACTTTTCTAACAATATCCGTTTTATCTCTCAACTACTCAAATTGCAGATCAGCCCCTAGTAAAACATTTGGCATTGTGGTATCTAGTCTGTGTTTCATAATACCACGTACCGCTAGCAACATTTTAGCCACAGACTGTTATACTAGCTGTCTAGTCTGTGTTTTTATAATATCACGTTCCTGTAACCCTCTGGAGACAGAAGGGTGTGTTCATAACAATTCAACTGTTCTACCTTGTTAGCAAGCAAATAGATCCAATTTGGCTAAACTTGAAATAGAAACATTAGCTGGCTACTGACTAGCATGTGGTCTTGAGAGATTGTGACCTGTGTTAATGTTCTATAGCGTGTGGCTGCTTTGCATGATATATTGTCATCTCCACCTTCTTGCTCTTTGTGCTGTTGTCTGTACCCAATAATGTTTGTACCATGTTTTGTGCTGCTACCATGTTGTCATGTTGTGCTTCTACCATGTTGTTGTCATGTTGTGCTGCTACCATGTTGTTGTCATGTTGTGCTGCTACCATGTTGTTGTCATGTTGTGCTGCTACTATGTTGTTGTCATGTTGTGCTGCTACTATGTTGTTGTCATGTTGTGCTGCTACTATGTTGTTGTCATGTTGTGCTGCTACCATGTTGTTGTCATGTTGTGCTGCTACCATGTTGTCGTCATGTTGTGCTGCTACCATGTTGTCGTCATGTTGTGCTGCTACTATGTTGTCATCATGTTTTTCTGCTACTATGTTGTCGTCATGTTTTTCTGCTACCATGTTGTTGTCATGTTGTGCTGCTACTATGTTGTTGTCATGTTGTGCTGCTACTATGTTGTTGTCATGTTGTGCTGCTACCATGTTGTTGTCATGTTGTGCTGCTACTATGTTGTTGTCATGTTGTGCTGCTACCATGTTGTTGTCATGTTGTGCTGCTACCATGTTGTTGTCATGTTGTGCTGCTACCATGTTGTTGTCATGTTGTGCTGCTACCATGTTGTCGTCATGTTGTGCTGCTACCATGTTGTCGTCATGTTGTGCTGCTACTATGTTGTCATCATGTTTTTCTGCTACTATGTTGTCGTCATGTTTTTCTGCTACCATGTTGTTGTCATGTTGTGCTGCTACTATGTTGTTGTCATGTTGTGCTGCTACTATGTTGTTGTCATGTTGTGCTGCTACCATGTTGTTGTCATGTTGTGCTGCTACTATGTTGTTGTCATGTTGTGCTGCTACCATGTTGTTGTCATGTTGTGCTGCTACCATGTTGTTGTCATGTTGTGCTGCTACCATGTTGTCGTCATGTTGTGCTGCTACCATGTTGTTGTCATGTTGTGCTGCTACCATGTTGTCGTCATGTTGTGCTGCTACCATGTTGTTGCCATACTAAGTGGTTGTCTTAAGTCTCTTTATGTAGTCTGTGTCTCTTGTCGTGATGTGTATTTTGTCCTATATTTATGTATTTTTAATGACTTGCCTGGGGGGGGGGTGTTATCTCTGTGTACATTAGATAGGGACAAACGTATCTCTGTGGTTTGTATAACTGTCAGAGATGTTATCTCTGTTTGTAGAACACTCTGGGAGTGTGTGTGTGTGTGTGTGTGTGTGTGTGTCTCAGGTATCTTACTATGTGTGTGTCCTACAGGTGTCTGTATGGATGGCAGGGGCAGTACTGTGATCAGTGTATTCCTCACCCTGGCTGTGTCCATGGAACCTGTGTTGAACCATGGCAGTGTCTGTGTGACACCAACTGGGGAGGACATCTTTGTGACAAAGGTAGGTAATAATATTGTCCTTCAGTCTATCCTAACACAGCACCGCGCTCAGGTCTATACGTTCCATCTAACCACTGCTTAGCAACAATTGGACAGGGAAAGCCATGTAGGGGATGCCTTGTGTCCTAACATGCCTAATCAGTGATTACTTCAAGGGAGGGAGGAAGGATACACTTTTAAGGAATTTGACAGAATAGTCCTTATACATCTACCCTCAGAAATGTTTCAATCACTTGTGTTACCAGTGGGATTGTAAGAACCAGTGTTCCTGCTGTCTCTAAATCTCTCTCAGATCTGAACTTCTGTGGGACCAAACAGCCCTGTCTGAACGGAGGAGCCTGTAGCAACACGGGACCTGACAAATACCAGTGCTCCTGTGCTGAGGGCTACTCTGGAGTCAACTGTGAGAGGGGTAGGTAGTTACTGTGAGAGGGGTAGGTAGTTACTGTGAGAGGGGTAGGTAGTTACTGTGAGAGGGGTAGGTAGTTACTGGGGAGGGGGGTAGGGAGTTACTGTGAGAGGGGTAGGTAGTTACTGTGAGAGGGGTAGGTAGTTACTGTGAGAGGGGTAGGTAGTTACTGTGAGAGGGGTAGGTAGTTACTGTGAGAGGGGTAGGGAGTTACTGTGAGAGGGGTAGGGAGTTACTGGGGAGGGGTAGGCAGTTACTGTGAGAGGGGTAGGTAGTTACTGGGGGAGGAGGGGGGAGGGAGTTACTGTGAGAGGGGTAGGTAGTTACTGTGAGAGGGGTAGGTAGTTACTGTGAGAGGGGTAGGTAGTTACTGTGAGAGGGGTAGGTAGTTACTGTGAGAGGGGTAGGTAGTTACTGGGGGAGGGGTAGGTAGTTACTGGGGAGGGGGGGGGAGTTACTGGGTGGGGGGGTAGGGAGTTACTGGGTGGGGGGGTAGGGAGTTACTGGGTGGGGGGGTAGGTAGTTACTGGGGAGAGGGGTAGGGAGTTACTGTGGGAGGGGTAGGTAGTTACTGGGTGGGGGGGGTAGGTAGTTACTGTGGGGGGGGTAGGGAGTTACTGTGGGGGGGGTAGGGAGTTACTGGGTGGGGGGGTAGGTAGTTACTGTGGGGGGGTAGGTAGTTACTGTGGGGGGGTAGGGAGTTACTGTGGGGGGGTAGGTAGTTACTGGGGGGGTAGGGAGTTACTGGTGGGGGGGTAGGTAGTTACTGGGGGGGGGTAGGGAGTTACTGGTGGGGGGGTAGGTAGTTACTGTGGGGGGGTAGGGAGTTACTGTGGGGGGGTAGGTAGTTACTGTGGGGGGGTAGGGAGTTACTGGGGGGGGTAGGGAGTTACTGTGGGGGGGTAGGTAGTTACTGGGGGGGGGTAGGTAGTTACTGGGGGGGGGTAGGTAGTTACTGTAGGGGGGTAGGTAGTTACTGTAGGGGGGTAGGTAGTTACTGTGGGGGGGTAGGGAGTTACTGTGGGGGGGTAGGGAGTTACTGGGGGGGGGTAGGGAGTTACTGTGGGGGGGTAGGTAGTTACTGTGGGGGGGTAGGGAGTTACTGGGGGGGGGGTAGGTAGTTACTGTGGGGGGGTAGGGAGTTACTGTGGGGGGGTAGGTAGTTACTGGGGGGGGGGTAGGGAGTTACTGGGGGGGGGTAGGTAGTTACTGGGTGGGGGGGGTAGGTAGTTACTGTGGGGGGGTAGGTAGTTACTGTGGGGCGGTAGGGAGTTACTGTGGGGGGGTAGGTAGTTACTGGGGGGGGGGTAGGGAGTTACCCCCCCCCCCCCCCCCCTCCATCCCTCACTCTGATGAGACCACACGGACAGGAAATCATCTTTCATGCTAAGTTGACCCAACCAATGAACCGTGACCAGGCCTCTTCCCTCTCCCTCCCTCCCTCCCTTATTCCGTGCCATTCTTTTCCTGAGTGGTGGCAGAAGATGAGAGGATGGCGGGAGGGAGAGAGAGAGAGAGGGGGGTGGATGTAGAGGGAGGGTAGGATGGGAGGGATAGAGGGTAGGATGGATGGGGTGCTGAATTTATCTTTTGTGGTTGCAGGTTAAGGATGAGTGCTTCCTAAATGAATACATAATGAATGAATGATTCACTAAGAGACTGGGGACTTTAAGGCGATGAAACAAGAGGTCAGGGAGATGGAAACCTTTCACCAGGCACCATAATACAGTCGTGGCCTAAAGTTTTGAGAATGACACAAGTATTGGGCTCCACAAAGTTTGCTGCCTCAGTGTTGATGATGGCAATTTGCATATACTCCAGAATGTCATGAAGAGTGATCAGATGAATTGCAATTAATTGAAAAGTCCCTCTTTGCCATGAAAATGAACTTAATCCCCAAAAATGTCCACTACATTTCAGCCCTGCCACAAAAGGACCAGCTGCCATCATGTCAGTGATTGTCTTGTTAACACAGGTGAGAGTGTTGACGAGGACAAGGCTGGAGATCACTCTGCCATGCTGATTGAGTCAGAATAACAGACTGGAAGCTTTAAAAGGAGGGTGGTGCTCGAAATCATTGTTCTTCCTCTGTCAACCATGGTTACATGCAAGGAAACATGTGCCGTCAAGGATATTGCCGCTGGTAAGATTGCACCTAAATCAACCATTTATCGGATCATCAAGAACTTCAAGGAGAGAGGTTCAATTGTTGTGAAGAATGCGTCAGGGCGCACAAGAAAGTCCAGCAAGCGCCAGGACCGTCTCCTAAAGTTGATTAAGCTGCGGGATCGGGGCACCACCAGTGCAGAGCTTGCTCAGGAATGGCAGCAGGCAGGTGTGAGTGCATCTGCACGCACAGTGAGGCGAAGACTTTTGGAGGACGGCCTGGTGTCAAGAAGGGCAGCAAAGAAGCCACTTCTCTCCAGGAAAAACATCAGGGACAGACTGATATTCTGCAAAAGGCACAGGGATTGGACTGCTGAGGACTGGGGTAGAGTCATTTTCTCTGATGAATCCCATTTCTGATTGTTTGGGCCATCCGGAAAACACCTTGTCCGGAGAAGACAAGGTGAGCGCTACCATCAGTCCTGTGTCATGCCAACAGTAAAGCATCCTCAGACCATTCATGTGTGGGGTTGCTTCTCAGCCAAGGGAGTGGGCTCACTCACAATTTTGCCTAAGAACACAGCCATGAATAAAGAATGGTACCAACACATCCTCCGAGAGCAACTTCTCTCAACCATCCAAGAACAGTTTGGTGACGACCAATGCCTTTTCCAGCATGATGGAGCACCTTGCCATAAGGCAAAAGTGATAACTATGTGGCTCGGGGAACAAAACATCAACATTTTGGGTCCATGGCCAGGAAACTCCCGATATCTTAATCCCATTGAGAACTTGTGGTCGATCCTCAAGAGGCGGGTGGACAAACAAAAACGCACAACTTCTGACAAACTCCAAGCACTGATTATGCAAGAATGGCCTGCCATCAGTCAGGATGTGGCCCAGAAGTTAATTGACAGCATGCCAGGGCGGATTGCAGAGGTCTTGAAAAAGAAGGGTCAACACTGCAAATATTGACTCTTTGCATAAACTGAATGTCATTGTCAATGAAAGCCTTTGACACTTATGGAATACTTGTAATTATACTTCAGTGTTACCATAGTAACTACTGACATAAAGATCTAAGAACACTGAAGCAGCAAACTTTGTGGAGACCAATACTTGTGTCATTCTCAAAACTATTGACCACGACTGTATTATTTTTTAACTCTGTTTAGTAACATTTGATCCCCAAAACATTAACAATATTCAATTTCAACCAACATTTTGCAAAGTACTTTTGAACGTTCTGGGCGTTTGGTTTTCTGAAACAATGGACTTTGACGTCACTCTGCGAACCAGTCAATAAACTGCATTCTATTACTATAGCAGAGGCTATAGAAATAACCAGATAAATTAGGAATATTCTTGATAGAATCGATAGCCCATTGACTAATAGCAGAATTAAGATGGTCTGCCTTGTTGTTCCTATAGATATCTCTATTTTGTGGCAGGCCTTTATGATCAACGGCTTAGGCTTCAGGAGCTGAATGGGTGGCCATAACCTCACCTACTGTGTTGGATAATAATCACAGTTGGAAAATTAATCTAACTCATTTAGGCCTAATGGAACCTACTGGAACCTGACATTTAGGCCTACTGGAACCTACTGGAACCTGACAGCCAGACAAAGTATCTATTTTTGAAGTAACGTTACATTATTGAAATGACTGTAGCATTTCTGTTATTGATACTGCGACCACAATACAGTAGCCTAGTAGTAGCTACAGTTGGCTGAGGTGCTGAACTGTGGAGACGAGGGAGCTCAACTCTATTACAAGTGGCGCCCGGTCCATCAATCAGGAGAATGGTGCATTTGATTTTCCACCAGCTTTGACAGTTTCTGTAATCAACATATCTGCATCTAGCTATTCATTACAGTAGCTAGCTAGACTAGTGAGTGCTTTGTTAACGTTATTAGAAGGAGCCTACGTTTTGAGAGGTGGAAAATGCGGGCACCTATAGCCCGGTGTCCAATGGTCCAATGGTCCGCCATCTCCTCTCTCTCTCTCTCTCGCTGCCTTGTTCGTGCGCTGTGCTGTCCCTCCTATAACGGCTCTGGATCAGAGCTTCTGCTAAATGACTAAATGTGAATGAAATGAAACCCTGTTTCTCCCCCAACAGCGGAGCATGCATGTCTGTCCAACCCCTGTTCTAATGGAGGGAGCTGTGTTGAGACCAGTCTGGGTTATGAGTGTGTCTGTGTCCCGGGCTGGAGCGGACCCTCCTGTAGTATCAGTAAGAACACACACACACACACACCACAACACACACTAGGACACACACACCACAATACACACACAAACCGCAACACACACCACAACACACACTAGGACACACACACCACAATACACACACAAACCGCAACACACACACATTAATTTCTCTCTCCTGTCCGTGCTAGATGTTGATGAGTGCTCTCCTAACCCCTGTAACCATGGCGGGACCTGTCAGGATCTGGTTAATGCTTATAAGTGTCACTGTCCTCCTCAGTGGACTGGCAAGACCTGCCTCATTGGTAAGAGACTCTTCTCTTCTCTTCTCTCATTCTCACCAATCCTATGCTTTTTTTCTAAGGTATTTCTGTGAACCGATAGATATGCCGTAGGAAAACAGGCTGCAGCATTACCTCTAAACCAGCCAGGCCAAACAAGCATTACCGCAAGACCAGCCAGGCCAAACAAGCATTACCGCTAGACCAGCCAGGCCAAACAAGCATTACCGCTAGACCAGCCAGGCCAAACAAGCATTACCGCAAGACCAGCCAGGCCAAACAAGCATTACCGCTAGACCAGCCAGGCCAAACAAGCATTACCGCTAGACCAGACAGGCCAAACAAGCATTACCGCAAGACCAGACAGGCCAAACAAGCATTACCGCTAGACCAGCCAGGCCAAACAAGCATTACCGCTAGACCAGACAGGCCAAACAAGCATTACCGCTAGACCAGCCAGGCCAAACAATCCATTGCTTTTAAATCAATGGCAGGAAGTGAGAAGGGTAGAGAACCAGGACATCTGTCATCATAATGTCACTCTAACCATGCTGTGTTATTAAACCCCTCCTCTCAAGACGCCAACGAATGTGACAGCAAGCCCTGTGTCAACGCCAACTCTTGCCGCAACCTGATTGGTGGATACTTCTGCGAGTGCGTTCCTGGTTGGATGGGCCAGAAATGTGACATCAGTGAGTAGAACTAAGACAATTTAATTCAAGGGCTTTATTGGCAATATGTTTACGTTGCTAAAGCAAGTGAAGTAGAAATAAAAAATTAAAATTAACAGTAAACATTACACAGAAGTTCCACAAGAATAAAGACATTTCAAATGTCATTATGTCTTTATACAGTGTTGTAACTCTCATCACAGTCAATGTACTGAAATGGTACCCTATTCCCTACATAGTGCATCCAGAGCCCTGTTGGCCCTGGTCCAAAGTAGTGCACTATGTAGGGAACAGGGTGACATCTGCAACGCAGACAGAGTTGGCAGTGTGTACAAGCGTGTCCTTGTGTTCAGTGATGATGATCCTTTATCATTACTAGAGCTCTGTGTAGCCAAGGATACGCTGATTTATCGTTGTGTAGCCAAGGATACGCTGATTTATCGTTGTGTAGCCAAGGATACGCTGATTTATCGTTGTGTAGCCAAGGATACGCTGATTTATCGTTGTGTAGCCAAGGATACGCTGATTTATCGTTGTGTAGCCAAGGATACGCTGATTTATCGTTGTGTAGCCAAGGATATGCTGATTTTTTAAATTTTTTTATTTCACCTTTATTTAACCAGGTAGGTCAGTTGAGAACAAGTTCTCATTTGCAACTGCGACCTGGCCAAGACAAAGCAAAGCAGTGCGACAAAAACAACACAGAGTTACACATTAAACAAACAGTCAAAAACACAATAGAAAATCTATAAATAGAGTGCAAAATGTAGTGCAAAATGTAGTAAGGTTAGGAGGTAGGACAATAAATAGACCATAGTGGTGAAATAAATTACAGATTATCATCATTAACACAGGAATGAAGGATGTGCAAATTATGATGTGCAAATAGATATACTGGAGTGCAAGATTTGTGAAAATAACAAAAATAAATAGAATATGGGGATGAGGTAGTAGTGTGGGCTATTTACAGAAGGGCTATATACAGGTGCAGTGATCGATAAGCAGCTTTGACAACTGATGCTTAAAGTTATTGAGGGAGATAGGAACCTCTAGCTTCAAAGATTTTTGCAATTCGTTCCAGTCATTGGCAGCAGCGAACTGGAAGGAATGGCGGCCAAAGGAGGTGTTGGCTTTGGTGGTGACCAGTGAGATATACCTGCTGGAGCGCATGCTACGGGTGGGAGTAGCTATCGTGACCAGTGAGCTGAGATAGGGCGGGGATTTACCTAATAAAGACTTATAGATGACCTGGAGCCAGTGGGTTTGGCGACGAATATATAATGAAGGCCAGCCAACGAGAGCATACAGGTCGCAGTGGTGGGTAGTGTATGGGGCTTTGGTGACAAAACGGATGGCACTGTGATAGACTACATACAATTTGCTAAGTAGAGTGTTGGAGGCTAGTTTGTAAATGACATCGCCGAAATCAAGGATCGGTAGGATAGTCAGTTTTACAAGGGCATGTTTGGCAGCATGAGTGAAGGAGGCTTTGTTGCGAAATAGGAAGCCAATTCTGGATTTAATTTTGGATTGGAGATGGTTGATGTGAGTCTGGAAGTTGAGTTTACAGTCTAACCAGATGCCTAGGTATTTGTAGGTGTCCACGTATTCTAATTCGGACCCGTCGAGAGTAGTGATGATAGTCCGGTGGGCGGGTGCTGGCAGCGTTCGATAGAAAAGCATGCACTTAGTTTTACTAGCGTTTAAGAGCAGTTGGAGGCCACGGAAGGAGTGTTGTATGGCATTGAAGCTTGTTTGAAGGTTAGTAAACACAGTGTCCAAAGAGGGGCCAGATATATACAGAATGGTGTCATCTGCGTAGAGATGGATCAGAGAGTCACCAGCAGCGAGAGCGACATCGTTGATGTATATAGAGAAAAGGGTTGGCCCAAGAATTGAACCCTGTAGCACCCCCATAGAGACTGCCAGAGGACCGGACAATAGGCCCTCCGATTTGACACACTGAACTCTGTCTGCAAAGTAGTTAGAGAACCAGGCAAGGCAGTCACTTGAGAAACCAAGGCTGTTGAGTCTGCCAATAAGAATGCGGTGATTGACAGAGTCGAAAGCCTTGGCCAGGTCGATGAAGACGGCTGCACAGTACTGTCTTTTATCGATGGCGGTTATGATATCGTTCAGTACCTTGAGCGTAGCTGAGGTGCACCCATGACCAGCTCGGAAACCAGATTGCATAGCAGAGAAGGTACGGTGTGTAGCCGTATTTATCGTTGTGTAGCCAAGGATACGCTGATTTATCGTTGTGTAGCCAAGGATACGCTGATTTATCGTTGTGTAGCCAAGGATACGCTGATTTATCATTGTGTAGCCAAGGATACGCTGATTTATCGTTGTGTAGCCAAGGATACGCTGATTTATCGTTGTGTAGCCAAGGATACGCTGATTTATCGTTGTGTAGCCAAGGATACGCTGATTTATCGTTGTGTAGCCAAGGATACGCTGATTTATCGTTGTGTAGCCAAGGATACGCTGATTTATCGTTGTGTAGCTAAGGATACGCTGATTTATCGTTGTGTAGCCAAGGATACGCTGATTTATCGTTGTGTAGCCAAGGATACGCTGATTTATCGTTGTGTAGCCAAGGATACGCTGATTTATCGTTGTGTAGCCAAGGATACGCTGATTTATCGTTGTGTAGCCAAGGATACGCTGATTTATCGTTGTGTAGCCAAGGATACGCTGATTTATCGTTGTGTAGCCAAGGATACGCTGATTTATCGTTGTGTAGCCAAGGATACGCTGATTTATCGTTGTGTAGCCAAGGATACGCTGATTTATCGTTGTGTAGCCAAGGATACGCTGATTTATCGTTGTGTAGCCAAGGATACGCTGATTTATCGTTGTGTAGCCAAGGATACGCTGATTTATCGTTGTGTAGCCAAGGATACGCTGATTTATCGTTGTGTAGCCAAGGATACGCTGATTTATCGTTGTGTAGCCAAGGATACGCTGATTTATCGTTGTGTAGCCAAGGATACGCTGATTTATCGTTGTGTAGCCAAGGATACGCTGATTTATCGTTGTGTAGCCAAGGATACGC
>CM042386.1:1789053-1861084 GCA_023634145.1 Thymallus thymallus | reverse complement strand
CCTGACATTTAATCCTAGTAAAAATTCCCTGTCTTAGGTCAGTAAGGATCACCACTTTATTTTAAGAATGTGAAATGTCAGAATAATAGTAGAGAGAATTATTTATTTCAGCTTTTATTTCTTTCATCACATTCCCAGTGGGTCAGAAGTGTACATACACTCAATTAGTATTTGGTAGCATTGCCTTTAAATTGTTTAACTTGGGTCAAACGTTTCGGGTAGCCTTCCACAATTGTTGGAAGAATTACTTGTGCCATACACAAAGTAAATGTCCTAACCGACTTGCCAAAATTATGTTAACATGGAATCTGTGGAGTGGTTGAAAAATGAGTTTTAATGACTTACAACAGTACATCAACAGTACCCAGTGTCCCTCTACCCTGTCCACAAACACTACAACCTTGGCACACAAGACACAAGTTTTCACGCATCAATCTATAGCCAACACACATCAATCTATAGCCAACACACATCAATCTATAGCCAACACGCATCAATCTATAGCCAACACACATCAATCTATAGCCAACACGCATCAATCTATAGCCAACACGCATCAATCTATAGTCAACACGCATCAATCTATAGTCAACACGCATCAATCTATAGCCAACACGCATCAATCTATAGCCAACACGCATCAATCTATAGCAACACGCATCAATCTATAGCCAACACACATCAATCTATAGTCAACACGCATCAATCTATAGTCAACACGCATCAATCTATAGTCAACACGCATCAATCTATAGCCAACACGCATCAATCTATAGCCAACACGCATCAATCTATAGCCAACACGCATCAATCTATAGTCAACACGCATCAATCTATAGCCAACATGCATCACCAACACGTAATGCATTACCTTCCTGGAGTTAATTTTTCCCTGTTTTTGTGTACATTGTCAATTTAAATGTAAACCTACCTTGTAGTTTCTAATGATTTCTCTCTCCTCTTCAGATATTAATGATTGTGAGAGTAACCCATGTGCTAATGGAGGAACGTGTATTGATAAAGTCAGTGTATACCAGTGTATCTGTGGAGACGGCTGGGAGGGGGACCACTGTGAGACCAGTAAGTTTTTAACTTCTATTGAGAAATAAAGAGTTCTACATGTTGATGAGGATAACTATGAGGGGAAATAGCAGAGAGTAAGTGACAGAGTGGGGGATCGGACCACTGCCTCCAGGGGCGCAGCCCTACCCCTAGACCAGCACTACCCCTAGACCAGCCCCAGCCCTAGACCAGCACTACCCCTAGACCAGCACTACCCCTAGACCAGCACTACCCCTAGACCAGCCCCAGCCCTAGACCAGCCCTAGACCAGCCCCAGCCCTAGACCAGCACTACCCCTAGACCAGCCCCAGCCCTAGACCAGCCCCAGCCCTAGACCAGTCCCAGACCAGCCCCAGCCCTAGACCAGTCCCAGACCAGCCCCAGCCCTAGACCAGCACTACCCCTAGACCAGCCCCAGCCCTAGACCAGCCCTAGACCAGACCCAGCCCTAGACCAGCCCTAGACCAGCCCCAGCCCTAGACCAGCCCCAGCCCTACCCCTAGACCAGCCCTACCCCTAGACCAGCCCTACCCCTAGACCAGCCCCAGCCCTAGACCAGCCCCAGCCCTAGACCAGCCCCAGCCCTAGACCAGCCCCAGCCCTAGACCAGACCCAGCCCTAGACCAGACCCAGCCCTAGACCAGACCCAGCCCTAGACCAGCCCCAGCCCTAGACCAGCCCCAGTCTAGTAAACACTATTTTAGTCTTTATTTGGATCCTCATCAGCTGATACCCAGCGACCGCCAGTCTTCCTACGGTCCACATTCTTTCCCATCATCTTTCACGTATAAATGCCTGAAATATGTTTCACTAAGTAGGTCGCTACATGTAATTATGCCCATTATGTAAAGGTAGCAATTTAACCTGACACAAGTTAGACCCTCCCTCTCCTCTTCTCCCTCCTCACCTCCTCCTCCTCCTCCTCTCCAGATATTGATGACTGCAGCACTAGTCCATGTCATAATGGAGGAACATGTCGAGACCTGGTGACAGATTTCTTCTGTCAGTGTAACAACGGCTGGAAGGGAAAGACCTGCCACTCCCGTAAGAACACCTTCCTCCCTCTCTCTCTCACTCTCTCTGTCTCTATCTGTGTCTCTCTGTCTCTCTCTGTCTCTCTCTCTGTCTCTCTGGCTCTCGGTCTCTCTCTCTGTCTCTCTCTGTGTCTCACTGTCTCTGTCAGTGTGTGTTTCTCTCAAATTCAAGATGCTTTATTGGCATGAAAAACATTACGTCAATATTGCCAAAGCAACAATGTTTACAATATACATTGTAATAAAATAGTAAAGATTAACAAATAATAATATAAAATGGTAGTAAATAGTAATAATAAAAAATAACAATAAAATGGTAACAGTAAATAGTAGCAATATAATTAATATAAAAGGCTAAACATGGAAAATGAAACTATAACTAACTACCACTACTAATAGAATAATAATCACAACAATAATAATAATATTAATAACAATAATACCACTAATAATAATAGTAATAACAATAATACCACTAATAATAAGTAAGTTACTGCTTACTATGCAGATGTTATTATTCAGTGTTCCTCAGGCTATGGCAGGAAAATACATATTTGGCTGCAAGAGCAGCGGTTGCTCCTTCACCCAGGAGTATTTATTGTTTTTCCTCTGGGTTTAATAAGTTAACATTTTGAATAAATTTAGTAATTTCTGTGAATAATGAATCTCTTGGTTAGGAATATTTATCACAGAGGCTGTTGCTGGATCACAGAGGCTGTTGCTGGATCACAGAGGCTGTTGAGGCCTGCTTTTCTCCATCATCTCCCTTCTTTACTTTTTCCTCAACTTCTGAGATGAGTTCAGCTTCTACTTTTAGGGTAGAAAACACATTCTCAAAAGCCTGGAGGCTTGAATCATTTCCTTGTATCAATACCGTTCCATTATTGCATAATTTCACTGTTTGATATGTGTTGCTCTGGTCAGCTTCTTCAAAAATGCTGATCTGCAAACAGGCATTCATGGTTCTGTCCCATCGTCAAACCTTTTAAACTTTTCTTAGCTTTCTCTGTTTGGATGTCTGAAGGGCAAACAATTTCCATAGCAACGCTGGTGATGTTTGCTACAATGTTGCAATAGAAGCCTACCTTTTCTTGTATTATTGTCTCTAGTGTCTTTAGAGACTGTTTTACTTTGATGTCCTTTGTCTTCTGTCCTTTTGTCTTTCTATTGTTCTGTTAGCTAGCTGTTGTTCTGTTAGCTAGCTGTTGTTCTGTTAGCTAGCTAGCTACTTTTAGGAGAGTCCCTAGCAACTGGTAAACAATCCAGCTAGCTAAAATAACTTCACGATTTTTGTTATAAAACTAGATACTTTTCCAGAAGCCCATCTTCTCCATTTGTTGCTTGTTTTGTCTCCAATTCAGTCTTGCAGTTTTCCTTGAGTTTTTTCCAACGTACTTCACTCTAAAAACCATGTACATCTCAATATTTGTAGGAGCTCATTTTTTCAGCTGCTGCTGCTCAATTTGGAACTCTCTCTCGTTCAGTCTCTCTCTCGTTCTCTCTCTCTCGTTCTCTCTCTCTCGTTCAGTCTCTCTCTCTCTCGTTCAGTCGCTCTCTCTCTCGTTCAGTCGCTCTCTCTCTCGTTCAGTCGCTCTCTCTCTCGTTCAGTCGCTCTCTCTCTCGTTCAGTCGCTCTCTCTCTCTCGTTCAGTCGCTCTCTCTCTCTCGTTCAGTCGCTCTCTCTCTCGTTTACTCTCTCGTTTAGTCTCTCTCGTTTAGTCTCTCTCGTTTAGTCTCTCTCGTTTAGTCTCTCTCGTTTAGTCTCTCTCGTTTAGTCTCTCTCGTTTAGTCTCTCTCGTTCAGTCTCTCTCGTTCAGTCTCTCTCTCTCTCGTTCAGTCTCTCTCTCTCTCTCGTTCAGTCTCTCTCTCTCGTTCAGTCTCTCTCGTTCAGTCTCTCTCTCTCTCGTTCAGTCTCTCTCTCTCTCGTTCAGTCTCTCTCTCTCTCGTTCAGTCTCTCTCGTTCTCGTTCAGTCTCTCTCTCTCTCGTTCAGTCTCTCTCTCTCTCGTTCAGTCTCTCTCTCTCTCGTTCAGTCTCTCTCGTTCAGTCTCTCTCTCTCTCGTTCAGTCTCTCTCTCTCTCTCGCGCTCAGTCTCTCTTTCCCTTGGAGGTTTATGATATGTGCTTAGGTGTGGATGTTATCGTGTGCGTTCTGAAAACACTCTAACTCTTTAACACTCTGTCTGTCTCCAGGTGAGAGCCAGTGTGACGAGGCTACCTGTAACAATGGAGGAACATGCCATGACGAGGGAGACACCTTCCAGTGCAACTGTTCCCCTGGATGGGAGGGGGCTACCTGTAATATAGGTGAGTTAGTCTGGATGGGAGTGGCTACCTGTAATATAGGTGAGTTAGTCTGGATGGGAGGGGCTACCTGTAATATAGGTGAGTTAGTCTGGATGGGAGTGGCTACCTGTAATATAGGTGAGTTAATCTGGATGGGAGGGGCTACCTGTAATATAGGTGAGTTAGTCTGGATGGGAGGGGCTACCTGTAATATAGGTGAGTTAGTCTGGATGGGAGGGGGCTACCTGTAATATAGGTGAGTTAGTCTGGATGGGAGTGGCTACCTGTAATATAGGTGAGTTAGTCTGGATGGGAGGGGGCTACCTGTAATATAGGTGAGTTAGTCTGGATGGGAGGGGCTACCTGTAACATATGTGAGTTAGTCTGGAGGGGAGGGGCTACCTGTAATATAGGTGAGTTAGTCTGGATGGGAGGGGCTACCTGTAATATAGGTGAGTTAGTCTGGATGGGAGTGGCTACCTGTAATATAGGTGAGTTAGTCTGGATGGGAGGGGCTACCTGTAATATAGGTGAGTTAGTCTGGATGGGAGGGGGCTACCTGTAATATAGGTGAGTTAGTCTGGATGGGAGTGGCTACCTGTAATATAGGTGAGTTAGTCTGGATGGGAGGGGCTACCTGTAATATAGGTGAGTTAGTCTGGATGGGAGGGGCTACCTGTAATATAGGTGAGTTAGTCTGGATGGGAGTGGCTACCTGTAATATAGGTGAGTTAGTCTGGATGGGAGGGGCTACCTGTAATATAGGTGAGTTAGTCTGGATGGGAGGGGCTACCTGTAATATAGGTGAGTTAGTCTGGATGGGAGGGGCTACCTGTAATATAGGTGAGTTAGTCTGGATGGGAGGGGCTACCTGTAATATAGGTGAGTTAGTCTGGATGGGAGGGGCTACCTGTAATATAGGTGAGTTAGTCTGGATGGGAGGGGGCTACCTGTAATATAGGTGAGTTAGTCTGGATGGGAGGGGCTACCTGTAATATAGGTGAGTTAGTCTGGATGGGAGGGGCTACCTGTAATATAGGTGAGTTAGTCTGGATGGGAGGGGCTACCTGTAATATAGGTGAGTTAGTCTGGATGGGAGTGGCTACCTGTAATATAGGTGAGTTAGTCTGGATGGGAGTGGCTACCTGTAATATAGGTGAGTTAGTCTGGATGGGAGTGGCTACCTGTAATATAGGTGAGTTAGTCTGGATGGGAGTGGCTACCTGTAATATAGGTGAGTTAGTCTGGATGGGAGGGGGCTACCTGTAATATAGGTGAGTTAGTCTGGATGGGAGGGGCTACCTGTAATATAGGTGAGTTAGTCTGGATGGGAGGGGCTACCTGTAATATAGGTGAGTTAGTCTGGATGGGAGGGGCTACCTGTAATATAGGTGAGTTAGTCTGGATGGGAGGGGCTACCTGTAATATAGGTGAGTTAGTCTGGAGGGGAGGGGCTACCTGTAATATAGGTGAGTTAGTCTGGATGGGAGGGGCTACCTGTAATATAGGTGAGTTAGTCTGGATGGGAGTGGCTACCTGTAATATAGGTGAGTTAGTCTGGATGGGAGGGGCTACCTGTAATATAGGTGAGTTAGTCTGGATGGGAGGGGCTACCTGTAATATAGGTGAGTTAGTCTGGATGGGAGTGGCTACCTGTAATATAGGTGAGTTAGTCTGGATGGGAGGGGCTACCTGTAATATAGGTGAGTTAGTCTGGAGGGGAGGGGGCTACCTGTAATATAGGTGAGTTAGTCTGGATGGGAGTGGCTACCTGTAATATAGGTGAGTTAGTCTGGATGGGAGTGGCTACCTGTAATATAGGTGAGTTAGTCTGGATGGGAGGGGCTACCTGTAATATAGGTGAGTTAGTCTGGATGGGAGGGGCTACCTGTAATATAGGTGAGTTAGTCTGGAGGGGAGGGGCTACCTGTAATATAGGTGAGTTAGTCTGGATGGGAGGGGGCTACCTGTAATATAGGTGAGTTAGTCTGGATGGGAGTGGCTACCTGTAATATAGGTGAGTTAGTCTGGAGGGGAGGGGCTACCTGTAATATAGGTGAGTTAGTCTGGAGGGGAGGGGCTACCTGTAATATAGGTGAGTTAGTCTGGATGGGAGGGGCTACCTGTAATATAGGTGAGTTAGTCTGGATGGGAGGGGGCTACCTGTAATATAGGTGAGTTAGTCTGGAGGGGAGGGGCTACCTGTAATATAGGTGAGTTAGTCTGGAGGGGAGGGGCTACCTGTAATATAGGTGAGTTAGTCTGGATGGGAGGGGCTACCTGTAATATAGGTGAGTTAGTCTGGATGGGAGGGGCTACCTGTAATATAGGTGAGTTAGTCTGGATGGGAGGGGCTACCTGTAATATAGGTGAGTTAGTCTGGATGGGAGGGGGCTACCTGTAATATAGGTGAGTTAGTCTGGATGGGAGGGGCTACCTGTAATATAGGTGAGTTAGTCTGGATGGGAGGGGCTACCTGTAATATAGGTGAGTTAGTCTGGATGGGAGGGGCTACCTGTAATATAGGTGAGTTAGTCTGGATGGGAGGGGCTACCTGTAATATAGGTGAGTTAGTCTGGATGGGAGGGGCTACCTGTAATATAGGTGAGTTAGTCTGGATGGGAGTGGCTACCTGTAATATAGGTGAGTTAGTCTGGATGGGAGGGGCTACCTGTAATATAGGTGAGTTAGTCTGGATGGGAGTGGCTACCTGTAATATAGGTGAGTTAGTCTGGATGGGAGGGGCTACCTGTAATATAGGTGAGTTAGTCTGGATGGGAGGGGCTACCTGTAATATAGGTGAGTTAGTCTGGATGGGAGGGGCTACCTGTAATATAGGTGAGTTAGTCTGGATGGGAGGGGCTACCTGTAATATAGGTGAGTTAGTCTGGATGGGAGGGGCTACCTGTAATATAGGTGAGTTAGTCTGGATGGGAGGGGCTACCTGTAATATAGGTGAGTTAGTCTGGATGGGAGGGGCTACCTGTAATATAGGTGAGTTAGTCTGGATGGGAGGGGCTACCTGTAACATAGGTGAGTTAGTCTGGATGGGAGGGGCTACCTGTAATATAGGTGAGTTAATCTGGATGGGAGGGGCTACCTGTAATATAGGTGAGTTAGTCTGGATGGGAGGGGCTACCTGTAATATAGGTGAGTTAGTCTGGATGGGAGTGGCTACCTGTAATATAGGTGAGTTAGTCTGGAGGGGAGGGGCTACCTGTAATATAGGTGAGTTAGTCTGGAGGGGAGGGGCTACCTGTAATATAGGTGAGTTAGTCTGGATGGGAGGGGCTACCTGTAATATAGGTGAGTTAGTCTGGATGGGAGGGGCTACCTGTAATATAGGTGAGTTAGTCTGGATGGGAGTGGCTACCTGTAATATAGGTGAGTTAGTCTGGAGGGGAGGGGCTACCTGTAATATAGGTGAGTTAGTCTGGAGGGGAGGGGCTACCTGTAATATACACTGGCACCCCTGGCTGGCAATGCACAAACAAAACTCAAAATACCAATGTGAAATACTGTACTATATTAATGTTCCGATGGAAATACTGTACTATATTAATGTTCCGATGGAAATACTGTATTATATTAATGTTCCGATGGAAATACTGTATTATATTAATGTTCCAATGGAAATACTGTATTATATTAATGTTCTGATGGAAATACTGTATTATATTAATGTTCTGATGGAAATACTGTACTATATTAATGTTCCAATGGAAATACTGTACTATATTAATGTTCCGATGGAAATACTGTATTATATTAATGTTCCAATGGAAATACTTTACTATATTAATGTTCCAATGTGAAAAACTGTATTATATTAATGTTCCGATGGAAATACTGTATTATATTAATATTCCAATGGAAATACTGTATTATATTAATGTTCCAATGTGAAATACTGTATTATATTAATGTTCCGATGGAAATACTGTATTATATTAATGTTCCGATGGAACCCACCAAAATCATATATTGATTTAATAAAAAATCAATGTCCTCCAAATCAAGGTTTCACAATTAATTGCACCCTTAAATATTATTGTAAATAACATTACCAAAGTTAAACCAGGAATTAAATTCCACTTATTTAAGTTTATCTAAGTCTTAAGGAACTATATTGAGCCATTACATCACTTCCTGTTTCACTAGGGTATAAAAATGAGGCAACAGGCATGCAATATCCCTTTGTCATCCAACACCATGAAGAAAACTAAATTACTGTCAGTTCAAAAGAGAAAAAGCACCATCAGGCTGTAAGGGAAAGACCTGCCACTCCCGTAAGAACACCTTTCTCTCTCTCTCTCTCTCTCTCTCTCTCTCTCTCTCTCTGTCTCTCTCTGTCTCTCTCTGTCTCTCTCTGTCTCTGTCTCTGTCTCTGTCTCTCTCTCTCTCTCTCTCTCTCTCTCTCTGTCTCTATCTGTGTCAGACGCCACCTCCACAATCACAGGCTCTTTGGAAGGGTTGCCATACTTCATGCTGTTATCCTTGCCAGAGGTGGTTGCACTAAGTACTAAATGAGGAGTGCCAATAATTATGAAACCTTGATTTTGGTGAAATTTAAAATTATGAACCCCCTCCTCCCTATCTCCTCTCCCCCCTCCTCTCTCTCTCCTCTCCCCCCTCTGTCATTCTGCCCCTGAACAAGGCAGTTAACCCACTGTTCACCGGTAGGCCGTCATTGTAAATAAGAATTTGTTCTTAACTGACTTGCCTAGTTAAATAAAGGTTAAATAAAAAAAAGATATATTAATAAAAACACAACACAAGGCAGAGGGAAGCAGTCAAGTTGTGTTGCTCTGTAAATGATAGTTTGAGTGTAGACTAAGTCCTAACCCCTGGGAGTACGGGACTAAGTCCTAACCCCTGGGAGTACGAGACTAAGTCCTAACCCCTGGGAGTACGGGACTAAGTCCTAACCCCTGGGAGTACGGGACTAAGTCCTAACCCCTGGGAGTACGGGACTAAGTCCTAACCCCTGGGAGTACGGGACTAAGTCCTAACCCCTGGGAGTACGGGACTAAGTCCTAACCCCTGGGAGTACGGGACTAAGTCCTAACCCCTGGGAGTACGGGACTAAGTCCTAACCCCTGGGAGTACGGGACTAAGTCCTAACCCCTGGGAGTACGGGACTAAGTCCTAACCCCTGGGAGTACGGGGGAACCTGTATGACAACTAAAACTGACTTCTCCCCCTTGGCTCTCCTAGCTAAGAATAGCAGCTGTCTTCCTAACCCCTGTGAGTACGGGGGAACCTGTGTGACCAGCGGGGACTCCTTCACCTGTGTCTGCAAGGAGGGCTGGGAGGGAGACACCTGTAAACAGAGTGAGTAACCTGAGTCATATCTGATAGATAGTCTGCCATGTTCACAACCTGAGTCACATCTGATATATAGACTGCCATGTTCACAACCTGAGTCACATCTGATATATAGACTGCCATGTTCACAACCTGAGTCACATCTGATATATAGACTGCCATGTTCACAACCTGAGTCACATCTGATATATAGACTGCCATGTTCACAACCTGAGTCACATCTGATATATAGACTGCCATGTTCACAACCTGAGTCACATCTGATATATAGACTGCCATGTTCACAACCTGAGTCACATCTGATATATAGACTGCCATGTTCACAACCTGAGTCACATCTGATATATAGACTGCCATGTTCACAACCTGAGTCACATCTGATATATAGACTGCCATGTTCACAACCTGAGTCACATCTAATTTATAGACTGCCATGTTCACAACCTGAGTCACATCTGATATATAGACTGCCATGTTCACAACCTGAGTCACATCTGATATATAGACTGCCATGTTCACAACCTGAGTCACATCTGATATATAGACTGCCATGTTCACAACCTGAGTCACATCTGATATATAGACTGCCATGTTCACAACCTGAGTCACATCTGATATATAGACTGCCATGTTCACAACCTGAGTCACATCTGATATATAGACTGCCATGTTCACAACCTGAGTCACATCTGATATATAGACTGCCATGTTCACAACCTGAGTCACATCTGATATATAGACTGCCATGTTCACAACCTGAGTCACATCTTATATATAGACTGCCATGTTCACAACCTGAGTCACATCTAATATATAGACTGCCATGTTCACAACCTGAGTCACATCTGATATATAGACTGCCATGTTTGCAACCTGAGTCACATCAGATATACAATATAGACTGCCATGTTTGCAACTTGAGTCACATCAGATATATAGACTCCCATGTTCACAACCGGAGTCACATCTGATATATAATATATAGACTGCCATGTTCGTAACCGGAGTCACATCTGATATATAATATATAGACTGCCATGTTCGCAACCTGAGTCACATCTGATATATAGACTGCCATGTTCACAACCTGAGTCACATCTGATATACAATATAGACTGCCATGTTCACAACCTGAGTCACATCTGATATACAATATAGACTGCCATGTTCACAACCTGAGTAACATCTGATATACAATATAGACTGCCATGTTCGCAACCTGAGTCACATCTGATATATAGACTGCCATGTTCACAACCTGAGTCACATCTGATATACAGTATAGACTGCCATGTTCGCAACCTGAGTCACATCTGATATACAGTATAGACTGCCATGTTCGCAACCTGAGTCATATCTGATATACAGTATAGACTGCCATGTTCGCAACCTGAGTCATATCTGATATACAGTATAGACTGCCATGTTCCCAACCTGAGTCATATCTGATATACAGTATAGACTGCCATGTTCCCAACCTGAGTCATATCTGATATACAGTATAGACTGCCATGTTCCCAACCTGAGTCATATCTGATATACAGTATAGACTGCCATGTTCGCAACCTGAGTCATATCTGATATACAGTATAGACTGCCATGTTCGCAACCTGAGTCATATCTGATATACAGTATAGACTGCCATGTTCGCAACCTGAGTCATATCTGATATACAGTATAGACTGCCATGTTCGCAACCTGAGTCATATATGATATACAGTATAGACTGCCATGTTCGCAACCTGAGTCATATCTGATATACAGTATAGACTGCCATGTTCGCAACCTGAGTCATATCTGATATACAGTATAGACTGCCATGTTCCCAAACTGAGTCATATCTGATATACAGTATAGACTGCCATGTTCGTAACCTGAGTCACATCTGATATACAGTATAGACTGCCATGTTCGCAACCTGAGTCACATCTGATATACAGTATAGACTGCCATGTTCGCAACCTGAGTCATATCTGATATACAGTATAGACTGCCATGTTCCCAACCTGAGTCATATCTGATATACAGTATAGACTGCCATGTTCCCAACCTGAGTCATATCTGATATACAGTATAGACTGCCATGTTCCCAAACTGAGTCATATCTGATGTACAGTATAGACTGCCATGTTCCCAACCTGAGTCATATCTGATATACAGTATAGACTGCCATGTTCCCAACCTGAGTCATATCTGATATACAGTATAGACTGCCATGTTCCCAACCTGAGTCATATCTGATATACAGTATAGACTGCCATGTTCCCAAACTGAGTCATATCTGATATACAGTATAGACTGCCACGTTCGCCTCCACCTTTCTTCTGTTCTGCTCTTTACCTCTACACCATACCCTCTTCTCTCTCCTTCCCTCCCTCTCTGGCTGGACGCTTGAGGCTGTTGCTGGCCATGAGAGGCCCCTCCCTCTGAGCATCCAGTCCAAACTGTGACGTCTGCTAGTTCTACACCTCTATCCCTCCATCTCTGAGACACACACACACACACTCCCACTCTTTTTTCACATTGCCGGCTCGGGGATTTGTACCAGCAACCTTTTTGGTTACCGGCGACGCTGTTTGCTCTGTAGAGTTAATAACCCAGACAGTCATCAGGACACAACACAACACACTAAACACACCATGCCAAGACTACGCGCTGAAAACACTCCTCCGCACATGATAGCCCCGACATGTTTTCTTTCTCTCTCTCTCTCTCTCCTGTTGTCATCTCTCTACTCACATGCGTGTGAAAGATAACACAATCTCTCTCTCTCTCTCCTCTCTCCTCTCTCTCTCTCTCTCAGATACCAACGACTGCAACCCAAACCCATGGTAAGTGGAAGCTAAACATTTCCTACAGAACATGACAAGGTTCTGCTCTGTACCGCACAGGGTCCAGATACTATCCAGAGCTCATTCACATAAATACTAATCTGGTCATTTAAAGGAGACCAGAACACTAGATGTGGCATTTAGGAAGAATACAGAGATAGTTATGTTTGTAGGAAGAAGACAGAGATAGTTATGTTTGTAGGAAGAAGACAGAGATAGTTATGTTTGTAGGACGAAGACAGAGATAGTTATGTTTGTAGGACGAAGACAGAGATAGTTATGTTTGTAGGACGAAGACAGAGATAGTTATGTTTGTAGGACGAAGACAGAGATAGTTATGTTTGTAGGACGAAGACAGAGATAGTTATGTTTGTAGGACGAAGACAGAGATAGTTATGTTTGTAGGAAGAAGACAGAGATAGTTATGTTTGTAGGAAGGGGAATTCCATCATAATAATGGTGGTCTAGTTATGAAGGATGTCCTCCTGCTTGGTCCAAATGGCACCCTGTTCCCTACCTAGTGCACTACGTATGACCAAGACCCATAGGGCACTATGTAGAGAATAGGGTGCCATTTGGGATGCTGCCAGACTGACTTCAGTGTTTTCATGTTGAACTGAATCTGACCTCTGTGTCTCTCTCTCCTCTCCCCATACTCCTCCTCCTCCTCCTCCTCCTCTCCAGTTATAACAGTGGGACGTGTGTGGATGGTGATAACTGGTATCGATGTGAATGTGCTCCAGGCTTCGCTGGGCCAGACTGCAGGATCAGTGAGTACTGACACCAACCCTCCCCCTCGTCACCCTGCCTCGTCCCCCTCTTCACCCTGCCTCGTCCCCCTCGTCACCCTGCCTCGTCCCCCTCTTCACCCTGCCTCGTCCCCCTCGTCACCCTGCCTCGTCCCCCTCGTCACCCTGCCTCGTCCCCCTCTTCACCCTGCCTCGTCCCCCTCTTCACCCTGCCTCGTCCCCCTCGTCACCCTGCCTCGTCCCCCTCTTCACCCTGCCTCGTCCCCCTCTTCAACCTGATCTTGGCCTTGGCCATGTCTGTCTGTCACTTTTGGGTTCTGGGTTACACACACACTGCGCTGCCTTGACAGTCTCGGGCAGACTGGCTTACGAGGCCAACGGCTAATCAACCAATCAGTCTTGTTCTCTGACAATGATTACACACACACACACACACACACACACACACACACACACACACACACACACACACACACACACACACACACACACACACACACACACACAGCAGTGCTCTCTGACTGTGATTACTCATTGTTTTCCCTCTTAAAGGCTTTCAGATGGTTTCTACATTCCTCCTGTCTGTTCACAAAGCTTTGTTCAACAATCCAGCCTTCAGCCCTGGGTGTAATGTAGAGGAGACCCTGGGTGTAATGTAGAGGAGACCCTGGGTGTAATGTAGAGGAGACCCTGGGTGTAATGTAGAGGAGACCCTGGGTGTAATGTAGAGAGAGAGAGAGAGAGGGATAACACAACCAGGCTGATTTAGAGACAGTTTGCTAGTCTGTTTTTAACTGTGTGATTTAGTGACCATGACAGGCTGTGATTGAGAAGAGTATATCTAATATCTTTATGTTGATCGTAACCAGGGCATTCCTGACCTGTTTTATTCGTGTGTGTGTGTGTGTGTGTGTGTGTGTGTGTGTGTTAGATATCAACGAGTGCCAGTCTTCTCCCTGTGTCTTCGGTTCTACCTGTATTGATGAGATCGATGGCTACCGCTGCCTGTGTCCCCAAGACAGAGCTGGACCACGCTGTCAGGAAGGCAGGTTCACACGCACACACACAGTCAGCCAGTAAGGCAGGTTAACACAGTCAGTAAGGCAGGTTAACACATTCAGTAAGGCAGGTTAACACAGTCAGTCAATAAGGCAGGTTAACACAGTCAGTCAGTAAGGCAGGTTAACACAGTCAGTCAGTAAGTCAGTCAGTCAGTCAGTAAGGCAGGTTAAGTCAGTCAGTAAGGCAGGTTAACTCAGTCAGTCAGTCAGTCAGTAAGGCAGGTTAACACAGTCAGTCAGTAAGGCAGGTTAACACAGTCAGTCAGTCAGTAAGGCAGGTTAACTCAGTCAGTAAGGCAGGTTAACTCAGTCAGTCAGTCAGTAAGGCAGGTTAACACAGTCAGTCAGTAAGGCAGGTTAACACAGTCAGTCAATAAGGCAGGTTAACACAGTCAGTCAGTCAGTAAGGCAGCTTAAGTAAGTCAGTCAGTCAGTCAGTCAATAAGGCAGGTTAACACAGTCAGTCAGTCAGTAAGGCAGCTTAAGTAAGTCAGTCAGTCAGTCAGTCAGTAAGGCAGCTTAAGTAAGTCAGTCAGTAAGGCAGCTTAAGTAAGTCAGTCAGTAAGGCAGGTTAAGTCAGTCAGTCAGTCAGTCAGTCAGTCAGTCAGTCAGTCAGTCAGTAAGGCAGGTTAACACAGTCAGTCAGTCAGTAAGGCAGGTTAACTCAGTCAGTAAGGCAGGTTAACACAGTCAGTCAGGAGAGCCATCATTGTTCTGACTGGTTTTATTTGATTGTGTTACAGTGACACAGAGACCGTGCTCAGTGAACGGTCGTCTGACCCCTGAAGGAGCTAAGTGGGAGGAGGACTGTAACACCTGCCAGTGTTTTAATGGGAAGGTGGTGTGTACCAGGGTACGTACTGACTGCAGCTTATCTTTCATAGATGTGTATGGCAGACCTGGGTTTTCTCTCAAATAACCTCGCCTGGTGCAATGGAACCAATGGAATAGTCACAAAAGTGCAACCTGCCTATCTGACGCTGAAACTTTTTAAAATCAAATAAATACTTCTTGAACCCAGGTAGGTTTTCTGAGTCTTATTGTATGGATCTTGATTGGGTATTTTGTCTCGTTCCAGATGTGGTGTGGTCCTACATTGTGCCGGGTCAGCGGTGGGGTCAAAGGTCGAGGCAGCGGTGGGGCCGGGTGTCGTTCTGGTCAGAGCTGTGTACCAATCAGGGAGGAGCAGTGTTTTGTCCAGCCGTGTCTGAATCTTGGAGAGTGCTACCCCTCCTCCCCACCACCAACTACCAAATGCCACCCAGGCTCCGGTTACCACGACAACAGCTGCGCCAATGTCACGTTTATGTTCACCATAGAGACCATGCCCAGGGTGAGTCAGTCCTCCCCATCCTTCTACTGTTCAGCTCAAACCTATTCCATATAGTGCACTACTTTTGACCAGAGCCCTGGTCTCTAACTCCTTCACCCTGCTGCTCAGCTCTCCACTCAGACCAGAGCCCTGGTCTCTGACTCCTTCACCCTGCTGCTCAGCCCTCCACTCAGACCAGAGCCCTGGTCTCTAACTCCTTCACCCTGCTGCTCAGCCCTCCACTCAGACCAGAGCCCTGGTCTCTAACTCCTTCACCCTGCTGCTCAGCCCTCCACTCAGACCAGAGCCCTGGTCTCTAACTCCTTCACCCTGCTGCTCAGCTCTCCACTCAGACCAGAGCCCTGGTCTCTGACTCCTTCACCCTGCTGCTCAGCTCTCCACTCAGACCAGAGCCCTGGTCTCTGACTCCTTCACCCTGCTGCTCAGCCCTCCACTCAGACCAGAGCCCTGGTCTCTGACTCCTTCACCCTGCTGCTCAGCCCTCCACTCAGACCAGAGCCCTGGTCTCTGACTCCTTCACCCTGCTGCTCAGCCCTCCTCTCAGCCCAGCTCCTCTGTCAATATGGTTAACACAGGCAGCCCAATTCTCATATTTTACCCAAATATCAGCAAAATAGCTTATCTGATTGGTCAAGACAAATTAGTGGAAAAAAATCTGAGTTAGGCTGCCTGTGTAAACGCAGCCCATGAGCAGCCAACTGTGATAGATCAGGTTCTCAGAGTGGAGTGAGGCTCTGAGAAACACACACCATACACACCACCACACACACCACCACATACACCACACACACCACATACACCACACCACACACCACGCTCTGAGCTAAATTAGCTACTCATCTCGACCGGCAAGGGAAAGTTTTCAGTCCAACTCTCTCTTGATAGGTTGTCAGTCAGTCCAACTCTCTTGATAGGTTGTCAGTCCAACTCTCTTGATAGGTTGTCAGTCCAACTCTCTTGATAGGTTGTCAGTCCAACTCTCTTGATAGGTTGTCAGTCCAACTCTCTTGATAGGTTGTCAGTCCAACTCTCTCTTGATAGGTTGTCAGTCCAACTCTCTCTTGATAGGTTGTCAGTCCAACTCTCTCTTGATAGGTTGTCAGTCCAACTCTCTCTTGATAGGTTGTCAGTCCAACTCTCTCTTGATAGGTTGTCAGTCCAACTCTCTCTTGATAGGTTGTCAGTCCAACTCTCTTGATAGGTTGTCAGTCCAACTCTCTTGATAGGTTGTCAGTCCAACTCTCTTGATAGGTTGTCAGTCCAACTCTCTTGATAGGTTGTCAGTCCAACTCTCTTGATAGGTTGTCAGTCCAACTCTCTCTTGATAGGTTGTCAGTCCAACTCTCTCTTGATAGGTTGTCAGTCCAACTCTCTTGATAGGTTGTCAGTCCAACTCTCTCTTGATAGGTTGTCAGTCCAACTCTCTCTTGATAGGTTGTCAGTCCAACTCTCTCTTGATAGGTTGTCAGTCCAACTCTCTCTTGATAGGTTGTCAGTCCAACTCTCTCTTGATAGGTTGTCAGTCCAACTCTCTCTTGATAGGTTGTCAGTCCAACTCTCTTGATAGGTTGTCAGTCCAACTCTCTTGATAGGTTGTCAGTCCAACTCTCTTGATAGGTTGTCAGTCCAACTCTCTTGATAGGTTGTCAGTCCAACTCTCTTGATAGGTTGTCAGTCCAACTCTCTCTTGATAGGTTGTCAGTCCAACTCTCTCTTGATAGGTTGTCAGTCCAACTCTCTTGATAGGTTGTCAGTCCAACTCTCTCTTGATAGGTTGTCAGTCCAACTCTCTCTTGATAGGTTGTCAGTCCAACTCTCTCTTGATAGGTTGTCAGTCCAACTCTCTCTTGATAGGTTGTCAGTCCAACTCTCTCTTGATAGGTTGTCAGTCCAACTCTCTCTTGAAAGGGTCAGTCAGTCCCGTTACAGTAGTGAGGGACTTTGTTATTTTGTGTCGTCCCTGTGCTGTCTCCATCCAATGCATATCAAATCACATTATATTTCTTAGACACTTGGTAAACAACAGGTGTAGACTAACAGTGAAATGCTTATGGGTCCTTCCCAACAATACAGAGAGAAAAATATAGAAAAAAGGAATAAATACACCATGAGTAATGATAACTTGGCTATAAACACGGGGTACCAGTACCTAGTTGATGTGCAGAGGTACCAGTACCTAGTTGATGTGCAGAGGTACCAGTACCTAGTTGATGTGCAGAGGTACCAGTACCTAGTTGATGTGCAGAGGTACCAGTACCTAGTTGATGTGCAGAGGTACCAGTACCTAGTTGATGTGCAGAGGTACCAGTACCTAGTTGATGTGCAGAGGTACCAGTACCTAGTTGATGTGCAGAGGTACCAGTACCTAGTTGATGTGCAGAGGTACCAGTACCTAGTTGATGTGCAGAGGTACCAGTACCTAGTTGATGTGCAGAGGTACCAGTACCTAGTTGATGTGCAGAGGTACCAGTACCTAGTTGATGTGCAGAGGTACCAGTACCTAGTTGATGTGCAGAGGTACCAGTACCTAGTTGATGTGCAGAGGTACCAGTACCTAGTTGATGTGCAGAGGTACCAGTACCTAGTTGATGTGCAGAGGTACCAGTACCTAGTTGATGTGCAGAGGTACCAGTACCTAGTTGATGTGCAGAGGTACCAGTACCTAGTTGATGTGCAGAGGTACCAGTACCTAGTTGATGTGCAGAGGTACCAGTACCTAGTTGATGTGCAGAGGTACCAGTACCTAGTTGATGTGCAGAGGTACCAGTACCTAGTTGATGTGCAGGGGTACCAGTACCTAGTTGATGTGCAGGGGTACAAGGTAATTGATGTAGATATGTACATATACAGTGCATTCTGAAAGTATTCAGACCCCTTTACTTTTTCCATATTTTGTTACGTTACAGCCCTATTCTAAAATGGTCGTGACGCTTGGCATTCAGGCCAAAGAGATCAGTCTTGGTTTCATCAGACCAGAGAATCTTGTTTCTCATGGTCTGGGAGTCCATTAAGGTGTCTTTTGGCTAACTCCCAAGTGGGCTGTCATGTGCCTTTTACTGAGTAGTGGCTTCCGTCTGGCCACTCCACCATAAAGGCCTGGAGTGGAGTGCTGCAGAGATGGTTGTCTTTCTGGAAGGTTCTCCCATCTCCACAGAGGAGCTCTGTCAGTGACCATCAGGTTCTTGGTCAGGTTCTCCCCCGATTGCTCAGTTTGGTGGTTCCAAACTTCTTCCATTTAAGAATGATGGAGGCCACTGTGTTCTTGGGGACCTTCAATGCTGCAGAAATGTTTTAGTACCCTTCCCCAGATCTGTGCCTCGGCACAATCCTGTCTCAGAGCTCTACAGACAATTCCTTCAACCTCATGGCTTGGTTTTTGCTCTGACATGTACTGTCAACTGTGGGACCTTATATACAGTGCCTTGCAAAAGTATTCATCCACCTTGGTGTTTTTCCTATTTTGTTGCATTACAACCTGTAATTTAAATGGATTTTTATTTCAAATAATTCTAAAAAAATAAAAAAAACTTTTAAAGTGGTGAGTTCATATGTATTCACCCCTTTGCTATGAAGCCCCTAAATAAGATCTGGTGCAACCAATTACCTTCAGAAGTCACATAGTTAGTTAGATTGCACACAGGTGGACTTTATTTAAGTGTCACATGATCTGTCCCATGATCTCAGTATATATACACATGTTCTGAAAGGCCCCAGAGTCTGCAACACCACTAAGCAAGGGGCAACACCAAGCAAGCGGCACCATGAAGACCAAGGAGCTCTCCAAACAGGTCAGGGTTTGGTTATAAATAAATATCTGAAACATTGAACATCCCACAGGGCACCATTAAATCCATTATTACAAATGGAAAGAATATGGATCACAACAAACCTGCCGAAACTCACAGACCAGGCAAGGAGGGCATTAATCAGAGGCAACAAAGAGACCAAAGAACCCTGAAGGAGCTGCAAAGCGGAGATTGGAGTATCTGACCATAGGACCACTTTAAGCCGTACACTCCACAGAGCTGGGCTTTACGGAAGAGTGGCCAGACAAAAAGCCATTGCTTAAAGAAAAAAATAAGCAAACACTTTTGGTGTTCACCAAAAGGCATGTGGGAGACTCCCCAAACATATGGAAGAAGGTACTCTGGTCAGATGAGACTAAAATTGAGCTTTTTGGCCATCAAGGGAAACGCTTTATCTGGTGCAAACTGAACACCTCTCATCACCCCGAGAGAAGCATCATGCTGTGGGGATGTTTTTCATCAGCAGGGACTGAAAAACTGGTCAGAATTGAAGGAATGATGGATTGCGCAGAATACAGGGAAATTCTTGAGGGAAACCTGTTTCAGTCTTCCAGAGATTTGAGACTGGGACGGAGGTTCACCTTCCAGCAGGACAATGACCCTAAGCATACTGCTAAAGCAACACTCGAGTGGTTTAAGGGGAAACATTTAAATGTCTTGGAATGGCCTAGTCAAAGCCCAGACCTCAGTCCAATTGAGAATCTGTGGTATGATTTAAAGATTGATGTACACCAGCGGAACCTATCCAACTTGAAGGAGCTGGAGCAGCTTTGCCTTGAAGGATGGGCAACAATTCTTATAGAGACAAACCCCAAGAGACTTGCAGCTGTAATTGCTGCAAAAGGTGGCTCTACAAAGTATTGACTTTGGG
Organism: Thymallus thymallus; assembly: GCA_023634145.1. Lineage (NCBI taxonomy): Eukaryota > Metazoa > Chordata > Actinopteri > Salmoniformes > Salmonidae > Thymallus > Thymallus thymallus. The sequence goes on along the minus strand of CM042386.1, from coordinate 1,840,727 downwards.
GGGTGAATAGTTATCCACGCTCAAGTTTTCAGTTTTTTGGTTTCACAATAAAGGTTGTAAGGCAACAAAATAGGAAAAATGCCAAGGGGGGTGAAAACTTTCACAAGCCACTGTAGACAGGTGTGCCTTTCCAAATCAAATCAATTGAATTTACCACAGGTGGACTCCAATCAAGTTGTAGAAACATCTCAAGGATGATCAATGGAAACAGGATGAACCTCAATTTCGAGTCTCATAGCAAAGGGTCTGAATACTTATGTAAATAAGGTCTGTTTTTTATTTTTAATACATTTGCAAAAATGTCTAAAAACTGTTTTCGGTTTGGGGTATTGTGTGTAGATTTTTTTTTTTTTTTAAACCATTGTAGAATAAGGCTGTAACGTAACAAAATGTGGAAAAAGTCAAGGGCTCTGAATTCTTTCCCAATGCATCGTAGGTAGGTCTAAAGTAACATGATAGATTAAACAGTGTGATGAGTCAAGAGTTAAATAGTTATCCACTAACTACCCAGACTAACTATTTATCAGTCTTATGGCTTGGTGGTAGAAGCTGTTCAGGGCCCTGTTGGTCTAGACATGGTTCATCAGTCTCTGACTCCTGGTATAGAGATCCTATGGGTGTTCTTCATCTGAAACCAAACTACAACATCCATAACTGCTGCCAAGAGAATGAGTTAATACTATCATTTTAGAATGTGACCGCAATGTAGGATTATTGTAAGATGAATGTCAGAACACACACAGAGGATATCATGTGGATCTAAGCTGTAACAGGACCGCTGGCGGGTCCACCAGCACAAAGTGTCAAATATTATCTCTCTAACCCTCCGTCTTTCTCTCTCTCTCTCTCTCTCTCTCTCTCTCTCTCTCTCTCTCTCTCTCCAGGGTCTGAGTATCGAGGCAGTGTGTAAGCAGCTGAGACAACTTTACGTTGTGAAGAATGTGTCCTCTGAGTATTCTGTTTCCATAACCTGTGACCCTTCAACCTCCGCCAGCAACGAGATCCATCTCAGCATCGTAAGTCACTTCTTGTCACCTGTGTGAGTGTGTCTGTCTCTCGGGGTTAAAAGCAAAAATCCACATTTCCGTGGACTGTAACGAAAATGGAACATAATGTCTGCAAAATAAAACATGAAGGATCTCCCTAGTCTTCATAAGTCTGTCACTTCAGAGCCTAGCGGAGCTGTACTGGGCTGGACTGGTTACGCTACAGACATACTGTACTGGGCTGGCCTGGTTACGCTACAGACATACTGTACTGGGATGGCCTGGTTACGCTATAGACATACTGTACTGGGATGGCCTGGTTACGCCATAGACATACTGTACTGGGATGGCCTGGTTACGCCATAGACATACTGTACTGGGATGGCGATGGGGATCTGATCGATGGGGATCTGATCTGATCGATGGGGATCTGATCCATGGGGATCTGATCTGATCGATGGGGATCTGATCCATGGGGATCTGATCTGATCGATGGGGATCTGATCCATGGGGATCTGATCTGATCGATGGGGATCTGATCCATGGGGATCTGATCTGATCGATGGGGATCTGATCCATGGGGATCTGATCTGATCGATGGGGATCTGATCTGATCCATGGGGATCTGATCTGATCCATGGGGATCTGATCTGATCCATGGGGATCTGATCCATGGGGATCTGATCCATGGGGATCTGATCTGATCGATGGGGATCTGATCTGATCGATGGGGATCTGATCCATGGGGATCTGATCCATGGGGATCTGATCCATGGGGATCTGATCCATGGGGATCTGATCCTAGATCAGCCCTCCTCTTATGAATACAGGCCTTGATGAAGCTGTAACAACTCAGGTGTTGCAGGAATGGAATGGGCACGGTTATCTTTTTTTTGTTATTAAAGTTTTTTTTTCACAAACAAACAAATACAAATAAAATATTGTAGAGCATAAAAACACTGAGCAGAACATCCAGACATATCCTCCAACATACAGTTGAAGTCGGAGGTTTACATACACTTAGGTTGAAGTCATTAAAACATGTTTCAACCACTCCACAGATTTCATGTTAACAAACTATAGTTTTGGCAAGTCAGTTAGGACATTTACTTTGTGCATGACACAAGTAATTCTTCCAACAATTGTTTACAGACAGATTATTTCACTTACAGCGGGTGAAATAAGTATTGAACACGTCACCATTTTTCTCAGTAAATATATTTCCAAAGGTGCCATTGACATGAAAGTTTCACCGGATGTTGGTAACAACCCAAGTAATCCATACATACAAAGAAACCAAAACAAATACATTCAGATATTAAGTTATGTGAAATGACACAGGGAAAAAGTATTGAACACATGAAGAAAGGGAGGTGCAAAAAGGCATGGAAAGCCAAGACAACAGCTGAAAACTATCAGTAATTAAAAAGCAATCCAGCCCCCTGTCAGTGCAAATTAATATCAGCTGGTTCAGTCCCAACTGATGGCCTACAAAAAGGTCTCATTGCCAAGGTGTCACACAAGACACATCTCATGATGGGTAAAAGCAAAGAGCTGTCTCAAGACCTTCGCAACCTAATTGCTGCAAAACATAATGATGGCATTGGTTATAGGCGCATTTCTAAGCTTCTGAATGTTCCAGTGAGCACTGTTGGGGCCATAATACGGAGTAGAAAGACAATCATTTCACCATAAATTTGCCTCGACCAGGTGCTTTCATGTCAATAGCACCTTTGGAAATATATTTACTGAGAAAAATGGTGACGTGTTCAATACTTATTTCACCCGCTGTATAATTCACTGTAATTCCAGTGGGTCAGAAGTTTACATACACTAAGTTGACTGTGCCTTTAAACAGCTTGAAACATTCTAGAAAATGACGTCATGGCTTTAGAAGTTTCTGATAGGCCAATTGACATCATTTGAGTTAATTGGAGGTGTACCTGTGGATTTATTTCAAGGCCTACCTCCAAACTCAGTGCCTCTTTGTGTGACATCATGGGAAAATCAAAAGAAATCAGCCAAGACCTTTGAAAAAAATTGTAGACCTCCACAAGTCTAGTTCATCCTTGGGAGCAATTGGTCATTTCCAACACAGAATTGTTGGTCATCTTATGAAGCCTTGTTGGGGTCCAATAAAACCTATGTTGTATCTTTTATATTGAGTAAGTTTCCCCCTGGCTTACCTTATGTTCCTCCCTGAGCTTGACAAGATCTTCAACCAGGTATCATCCTCAATTTCACACTAAGTCAATTTGCCATATTGTTCTGAGGTTTTTAGTCTTTACTCTGTAGATGACTAAATATTGAGTACAAAATGGCTACTTTATGTTTGGGTAGTTCCAATACCCAAACATATTGGAACATACTATTGGGTTCTTTCCTGGATTTCGTTGATAGCCGGTCAACAAACATTCTCTCAATTGTAAATATTTCCAGAAATGTCCCTGGTCTCCGACATCATATTTTTGTACCAAATTTGCGTATGACATTAAAACATCTTCATTGTACAGATCACATATAGTATGAATTCCTTTCATTAGCCACTGTTTCCAGTAACAGACTTCTTTCCTATCCGTAGTCTAGGATTGAGCCACAGTGATGAGTATCCTTGTTTCAGATGTGAAACTCTGTGTGTACTGTTCTCCACACCTCTTTAGAGTGTAACAGGATTGGGTTGGGAGTTTCAACTGACCTCTCCCCTGTAAGACTGTGTGACAGAGTATCAACAGAAGTGAAAGGATAACTTAGTTCCTGTTCTGTTGTTATCCAATCCAAGCCAGCATCCCTTTTACCCACAATGCTTTGCCAATTTAGCCATTTCAAATCTGGTAAAGCCAAGCCTCCTACATCCCTTGGTGAGCACATCTTCTTCATATTAATCTGGTAAAGCCAAGCCTCCTACATCCCTTCATATTATCCTGGGTTGTTTCCTATCCCACAAAGTATTTAGTTAATTTGTCAAATTGTTTAAAATACCGGTCTGGAATATTCATAGGTACCTTGTCCCGGGCTGTAGATCGTAGGATGAGACCTTTGTTGGGTTGTATTCTCGCCAGGCATGGTTAAACTGCGATGGGTTCGTGCCTGTCATCAAATCCAAATGTGCACACATGAGATTAGTCCACCGCCAGACTCACTGCCCTCTTTTAGACTAACCAACCTCACTGTATTTCTCCTACTTCTGTTCTCAAGTTCTTCGACACAATTACAATATATCCATCTTTTCCTCGTGACTCTCATTACATCTCTTGTATCGCATCAACTTTTTCCTTTTAGCTCAGTAGTTGTTGTTTTTATTGTGAAGACATCGGATGCAACATCCAACAAAATCATGTTCATCTTTCCCATTTGCTTAAATAGATCCTTCAGATTGACAGATTCCTCTGGGTTTAGTGTTTATACCGTGTGTTGGGCTTGAAGTTTTTTGCGTGTATCGACATTCCAATAACGCCATATTTCAGCGAGATATTTCAAAATATAAATTATCTTTATATTAAACTGTACCTCAGGTCCACATATTAAGACAAAAATGAAAGTGTATGCTTTGAATTTCAGTATTTACATGCGGGTGTTAGGCGCTCTCTAAAGTCCCACGTGACTCCGAAATTCTTCATTCAGTATAATATACGTCTGAATGCAGTTTTCATGACATGGGTCCCATAAAAATACCTACTTTACTAATCTAAACAGGTTTCACACGTTTATTGTTAGTCGTGACACGATCTACAGTCAGTGGCTCCATGTAGCCAGCAACATCTCTCTAATCAATACTAAAACAAAATATGGAGTTAGTTAAATTACTGTTGTTTAATCTGAACAGTTAGTTAAATGAGAAGGGGTAGGCTGTTTAATCTGAACCCAGTTAGTTAAATGAGAAGGGGTAGGCTGCAAGCATCAGGTAGACTGTTGTTTAATCTGAACAGAGTTAGTTGAAGGGGTAGGCTGTTTAATCTGAACCCAGTTAGTTAAATGAGAAGGGGTAGGCTGTTTAATCTGAACAGTTAGTTAAATGAGAAGGGGTAGGCTGTTTAATCTGAACAGTTAGTTAAATGAGAAGGGGTAGGCTGTTTAATCTGAACAGTTAGTTAAATGAGAAGGGGTAGGCTGTTTAATCTGAACCCAGTTAGTTAAATGAGAAGGGGTAGGCTGTTTAATCTGAACCCAGTTAGTTAAATGAGAAGGGGTAGGCTGTTTAATCTGAACAGAGTTAGTTGAAGGGGTAGGCTGTTTAATCTGAACCCAGTTAGTTAAATGAGAAGGGGTAGGCTGTTTAATCTGAACAGTTAGTTAAATGAGAAGGGGTAGGCTGTTTAATCTGAACAGTTAGTTAAATGAGAAGGGGTAGGCTGTTTAATCTGAACAGTTAGTTAAATGAGAAGGGGTAGGCTGTTTAATCTGAACCCAGTTAGTTAAATGAGAAGGGGTAGGCTGTTTAATCTGAACCCAGTTAGTTAAATGAGAAGGGGTAGGCTGTTTAATCTGAACAGAGTTAGTTGAAGGGGTAGGCTGTTTAATCTGAACCCAGTTAGTTAAATGAGAAGGGGTAGGCTATTTAATCTTAACAGAGTTAGTTGAAGGGGTAGGCTGTTTAATCTGAACAGAGTTAGTTGAAGGGGTAGGCTGTTTAATCTGAACCCAGTTAGTTAAATGAGAAGGGGTAGGCTGCAAGCATCAGGTAGACTGTTGTTTAATCTGAACAAAATTGTTGTAGACAAGGATGGTGAAACGCAGCAAAATATTCAGACTCTCCGGATATACCCGAAGAAATGTCATATTATTTGAATGGTGTAACTATTTTAAATTGCCCATCCCTAGTGTGTTTCTACCAGTACACAGACTATACAGATCACATATACAGGAAATAATAGATACTCAACCCCCCCCCCCCCCCCCTCTCTCTCTCTCTCTCTCTCTCTCCAGTACACAGACTATACAGATCACATATACAGGAAATAACATATTCTCTCTCTCTCTACATCCCTCTCTCTCTCTCTACATCCCTCTCTCTCTCTCTACATCCCTCTCTCTCTCTACATCCCTCTCTCTCTCTCTACATCTCTCTCTACATCTCTCTACATCTCTCTCTCTCTACATCTATCTCTCTCTACATCTCTATCTCTCTCTACATCTATCTCTCTCTCTCTCTCTACATCTCTCTCTCTCTCTACATCTCTCTCTCTCTCTACACCTCTCTCTCTCTCTACATCTATCTCTCTCTCTACATCTATCTCTCTCTCTACATCTATCTCTCTCTCTACATCTCTCTCTCTCTCTCTACATCTCTCTCTCTCTCTACATCTATCTCTCTCTCTACATCTCTCTCTCTATCTCTCTCTCTATCTACATCTCTCTCTATCTACATCTCTCTCTCTCTACATCTCTCTCTCTACATCTCTCTCTCTCTCCAGTACACAGAGGACCAGCGGATGGACAGATCACCTATAAAGGAGATAACGGATAGGATCATTGATCTGGTGTCTAAACACCATGGTAATAACAGCATTATCACTGCCATCGCCAAGGTCCGTGTGCAGCAGAAGCCCAGTGCCAGCCAGACAGGTATGATTCACACACACACACACACACACACACACACACACACACACACACACACACACACACACACACACACACACACACACACACACACAGGTAAGCACCACTTTCCTTCACACTACAACTGCCTTTCTGTTGTTTTATGACAGGCTGTTCTCTCTCTCTGTGTGTGTGTGTGTGTGTGTGTGTCCCTAATGGCACCCTACCCCCTATTAAGTGCACTACTTGTGACCAGTCCAGATCTCTCTATCAGTCACATGACAGCAGTAATGTAATGCAGGTTTAAGAGCCTTGAGCTGTAGCCAGGGTTTCATTCATGTGGAAATGTTTTGGAACTTGGCTAGGATTGGAGAGATGGGGAGGAGGACTGGGGTGAGGAAGAGGAGGACTGGGGTGAGGGAGAGGAGGACTGGGGTGAGGGAGAGGAGGACTGGGGTGAGGGAGAGGACGGGAGTGAGACTCATGTTGTAGATCGAGGAGTGAGACGCCTGTATTTACAGATTATTAGTCATTATGACAGACAGCCTTCTCTGTTGCTGCCAGATGGGAGGTTCTCCTCCTGACCTGTACCCCTTCCCTCCTCCCCCTCTAGGGGTCATGTTCTTCCTCTCCTCCTCCTCCTCCTCACCTCCTTCCCTTCCAGTCAAGATAACAGATCAGGTTGCTCTGAAGGGAGGGAACACAGTAGAAGAAAAATGATTTGTTCATATTTAATGATTGATACATTTTTTTGGGAGGAAATGCACCATTACATTTTCCTACTGGCTTACCAACAATCTGTCAAAACTGAGTAAATGGTCTTTATGTTGATGTTCGTAACCTTTGGTTGGAGTAAATGGTCTTTATGTTGATGTTCGTAACCTTTGGTTGGAGTAAATGGTCTTTATGTTGATGTTCGTAACCTTTGGTTGGAGTAAATGGTCTTTATGTTGATGTTCGTAACCTTTGGTTGGAGTAAATGGTCTTTATGTTGATGTTCGTAACCTTTGGTTGGAGTAAATGGTCTTTATGTTGATGTTCGTAACCTTTGGTTGGCGTAAATGGTCTTTATGTTGATGTTCGTAACCTTTGGTTGGAGTAAATGGTCTTTATGTTGATGTTCGTAACCTTTGGTTGGAGTAAATGGTCTTTATGTTGATGTTCGTAACCTTTGGTTGGAGTAAATGGTCTTTATGTTGATGTTCGTAACCTTTGGTTGGAGTAAATGGTCTTTATGTTGACGTTCGTAACCTTTGGTTGGAGTAAATGGTCTTTATGTTGATGTTCGTAACCTTTGGTTGGAGTAAATGGTCTTTATGTTGACGTTCGTAACCTTTGGTTGGAGTAAATGGTCTTTATGTTGATGTTCGTAACCTTTGGTTGGAGTAAATGGTCTTTATGTTGATGTTCGTAACCTTTGGTTGGAGTAAATGGTCTTTATGTTGATGTTCGTAACCTTTGGTTGGAGTAAATGGTCTTTATGTTGATGTTCGTAACCTTTGGTTGGAGTAAATGGTCTTTATGTTGATGTTCGTAACCTTTGGTTGGAGTAAATGGTCTTTATGTTGATGTTCGTAACCTTTGGTTGGAGTAAATGGTCTTTATGTTGATGTTCGTAACCTTTGGTTGGAGTAAATGGTCTTTATGTTGATGTTCGTAACCTTTGGTTGGAGTAAATGGTCTTTATGTTGATGTTCGTAACCTTTGGTTGGAGTAAATGGTCTTTATGTTGATGTTCGTAACCTTTGGTTGGAGTAAATGGTCTTTATGTTGATGTTCGTAACCTTTGGTTGGAGTAAATGGTCTTTATGTTGATGTTCGTAACCTTTGGTTGGAGTAAATGGTCTTTATGTTGATGTTCGTAACCTTTGGTTGGAGTAAATGGTCTTTATGTTGATGTTCGTAACCTTTGGTTGGAGTAAATGGTCTTTATGTTGATGTTCGTAACCTTTGGTTGGAGTAAATGGTCTTTATGTTGACGTTCGTAACCTTTGGTTGGAGTAAATGGTCTTTATGTTGATGTTCGTAACCTTTGGTTGGAGTAAATGGTCTTTATGTTGACGTTCGTAACCTTTGGTTGGAGTAAATGGTCTTTATGTTGACGTTCGTAACCTTTGGTTGGAGTAAATGGTCTTTATGTTGACGTTCGTAACCTTTGGTTGGAGTAAATGGTCTTTATGTTGACGTTCGTAACCTTTGGTTGGAGTAAATGGTCTTTATGTTGATGTTCGTAACCTTTGGTTGGAGTAAATGGTCTTTATGTTGACGTTCGTAACCTTTGGTTGGAGTAAATGGTCTTTATGTTGATGTTCGTAACCTTTGGTTGGAGTAAATGGTCTTTATGTTGATGTTCGTAACCTTTGGTTGGAGTAAATGGTCTTTATGTTGATGTTCGTAACCTTTGGTTGGAGTAAATGGTCTTTATGTTGATGTTCGTAACCTTTGGTTGGAGTAAATGGTCTTTATGTTGATGTTCGTAACCTTTGGTTGGAGTAAATGGTCTTTATGTTGATGTTCGTAACCTTTGGTTGGAGTAAATGGTCTTTATGTTGATGTTCGTAACCTTTGGTTGGAGTAAATGGTCTTTATGTTGATGTTCGTAACCTTTGGTTGGAGTAAATGGTCTTTATGTTGATGTTCGTAACCTTTGGTTGGAGTAAATGGTCTTTATGTTGATGTTCGTAACCTTTGGTTGGAGTAAATGGTCTTTGTTGATGTTCGTAACCTTTGGTTGGAGTAAATGGTCTTTATGTTGACGTTCGTAACCTTTGGTTGGAGTAAATGGTCTTTATGTTGATGTTCGTAACCTTTGGTTGGAGTAAATGGTCTTTATGTTGATGTTCGTAACCTTTGGTTGGAGTAAATGGTCTTTATGTTGATGTTCGTAACCTTTGGTTGGAGTAAATGGTCTTTATGTTGATGTTCGTAACCTTTGGTTGGAGTAAATGGTCTTTATGTTGATGTTCGTAACCTTTGGTTGGAGTAAATGGTCTTTATGTTGACGTTCGTAACCTTTGGTTGGAGTAAATGGTCTTTATGTTGATGTTCGTAACCTTTGGTTGGAGTAAATGGTCTTTATGTTGATGTTCGTAACCTTTGGTTGGAGTAAATGGTCTTTATGTTGATGTTCGTAACCTTTGGTTGGAGTAAATGGTCTTTATGTTGATGGACCTCAAGTTACATGACTTCTATATTTCAGGACAGACTCATTTGTAGTCTTTCTTACCAATTAAATGGTTGAATTCCTGTTTCTCTCCTCTCCAGACTACCTTGTACCCCTGCTGTCCTCTGTCTTCATTCTCTTCTGGATCCTGGCGTTGGTCTCAGTCTTCCTGTACTGCGCGTGTCGCCGTCGGAAACATCGCAACAGAGCCTTGTCGTCCACGGCGACGGATGACAACACAACCAACAACGTGCGCGAGCATCTCAATCAGATCAAGAATCCCATCAATGAGAAACACGCTGGAGGTGGCAGCCATCTTACGTCCTCGGTGACCATCAAGGACTACGAGGATAAGAACTCGATCGTCGCCAAGGTACGGACACACCACCCCCCCGTGGGTGAGGACAACGATAAAGAGAGACAGACAGGGAATAAAGGACGCTTCACGGTTACAGCCAAACAGCCTGCCTACACACTGGTGGAGCAGGAGGACCGGGGTCTGGGGGCCAAGGGGCCCAACGACGGGGACGGCAGGACCACGGTGCAGCCCAGCTCCAAACACCCTAACTGGACTAATAAACAGGACAACAGGGTCCTGGAGACGGCACACAGCAACAACAGGATGGACTACATTGTATAGCAGGAAGTGACATAGGAGGCAGGAAGTAAACGCTGTGTAAAGAATTCCCCTTCCTGGACGTTATGGTCATCCCGGCAACATGGTCCTTCTAACACGCTGTTTTGACACTTTGTTGCCGTGCAACCAAGCCCTTTGATCTTGGTGAAGAGGACCAGGGGGAGTGTTCTGGGATTTGTAGTTTTGTAGTTCCTAAACTGTTACGTCATTATTCTGTGACTACAAGGTTTGTTGTTTGGATATAATGAATCCTTGGGTACGTCAGATGTGGCACCCTGTTCCCTACATAGTGCACTACTTTTGACCAGAGCCCTATGGGCCCTGTGTACTATGAAGGGAATAGGGTGGTGTTTCGGATGTAGCCCTGACTGTGTTAATGGAACACTAGCTGGCTACACTGGCAGTGAAGGAGAAAGAGGTGGTGTTTTTACATCTCAACACAATACTTATTCCCTACATAGTGCACTCCTTTTGATCAGAGCCCTATGGGCCCTGTGTACTATGAAGGGAATAGGGTGGTGTTTCAGACGCACATAATTTAATGTATTTGTGTGAGTGCTCTCTCTCTAGTAGGTATAAACTACTTGCCTTTTCAGCTTCATACCACAGCAATGTCATGAAATTAAACCAAAATGAATACAACTTTAGAATAATTTATTCTCTGGGTGGGCGAGGTCGACGTCAGCAGTTGCTGGCAATATGAAGAATTTGTGTCGATTTTAGAATGTGTAGATATGTAAATGTTTTTGTATTAATCATTGTGTATATTTGATTTATTAACTTAAATAATAATCAAGAGCCTTAAAATACCATTCCTTTTTATCTATATGTCCTGTCTCTAGATTTAAGGTGTTGATAGCTCTGTAAGCTTAGTCTCTTTTTTGATAATGTACCAATTTTATTTTTTATTTCACAAAATGCCAAAAAAAAGGCAAATTTTTAGCCTGAAATACTGTTCGTTTTTTTGAAAAAATGTTTTAATGATTCTACAGCGTCCGTTGTTGCTGAGACTGCAGAAGAAATACAAACGCATACAAATAAATGGTTGCTTTGGGTTGAAAACGATTCAGAGATTGAGTTTTGTGGCAGACGTTTTGCTTGTCACTACTAAAGTCACTCATAATCACGTATTCAGTCACATACTGAGAAAACAGAAAAACAAGTATATCTGCCAACTTCTGGCAAATCACACATCAATCACGCATGAAGTCGTAGCTAGACCAAGGACATGTTGCATGACAATGGATCTGGCACAAACCAATCAGGGCCTGTAATCATACATATTGTTTCAGAATAGGAGAGATGATCTAGGATCAAGTTCCTCCCTGTTCATATAAATGTTATTCATTATGATATTAAGTTAAAACTGTTAACACTCCTAATCTGAGACACTTTATGAATGCGAGCCCTGTGACTCTGTAGAATCAATCAAATCGGATACACACCGCTTTCCTTATCTCTGAGGGGTAATACTACAAAGTAGCATCAATGAGTTAGCCAGCTAACTTTAAAATCTACATTTGTCTGGTTGTTTATTAGTGTTCATTAAAGTAACTGTCCATATATTGTTAACTTATACCCAAATAATGTTGACTCGTCCTATACTGGTATTTGTGGCCAAAAAAAGACCTCAAACTTGTATCTCAAACAGATCGTCTGCTCATTGGCTGAGCTGGCCAATCAGCGGTCTACTCACATGAATATACAGTATTTTATGCCCGTTATACGCACACACCATTCTGTCATTGGGGTACGACCACACCATTCTGTTGTCGGGATACGCCCACACCATTCTGTCATTGGGGTACGACCACACCATTCTGTTGTCGGGATACGCCCACACCATTCTGTTGTCGGGATACGCCCACACCATTCTGTTGTCGGGATACGCCCACACCATTCTGTTGTCGGGATACGCCCACACCATTCTGTTGTCGGGATACGCCCACACTATTCTGTTGTCGGGATACGCCCACACCATTCTGTTGTCGGGATACGCCCACACCATTCTGTTGTCGGGATACGCCCACACTATTCTGTTGTCGGGATACGCCCACACCATTCTGTTGTCGGGATACGCCCACACCATTCTGTTGTCGGGATACGCCCACACCATTCTGTTGTCGGGATACGCCCACACCATTTAAAACACGGAAAAGCTGTTAACATACTTAAATATACTTTTTGGGGAAGGACAACTATTTCACTGATTTGTAATTAACTATAGGTGATATTTCTTAAAATTCGGGGCACTGTGGACAGTTCCTGTTTTTGGTTGTTGACCCAGTTAGACCATGTTCTTTTCAAGTAAAAAAAAAAAAAAAGTTATTTACAAATATTTAGTCAATGTAGCTAAAGTGTTGATCCTGCTAGGTATTATTGATCCTGCTAGGTATTATTGATCCTGCTAGGTAATATTGATCCTGCTAGGTATTATTGATCCTGCTAGGTATTATTGATCCTGCTAGGTATTATTGATCCTGCTAGGTAATATTGATCCTGCTAGGTATTATTGATCCTGCTAGGTATTATTGATCCTGCTAGGTATTATTGATCCTGCTAGGTATTATTGATCCTGGTAGGTAATATTGATCCTGGTAGGTATTATTGATCCTGCTAGGTAATATTGATCCTGGTAGGTATTATTGATCCTGCTAGGTATTATTGATCCTGCTAGGTAATATTGATCCTGCTAGGTATTATTGATCCTGCTAGGTATTATTGATCCTGCTAGGTAATATTGATCCTGCTAGGTAATATTGATCCTGCTAGGTAATATTGATCCTGCTAGGTAATATTGATCCTGCTAGGTAATATACTGTGGGAGACTGTTCATTTGTTGCTGTTTAAACTGTTAAGACAAACATGTTTAATCTCAGATGTTAATACTTTGAGATCATGGCAACATTAATTTCCTGTCCTTTTTCCGACTTGTGTTATGAACATGAGAATGTATATTAACTGTGTTGATGTTGCAATCCGGGCAATATTTTGTTTTGAAAGTCAATATTTATTAAATATTTTTTATGAAAAGAGAAATTTAACTGTCACCGTTCTGGAGTCATGTTCTGAGTAAAATATGTGATGTGAATTTAATAAAACGATTGATTGTGAGGTTAGATAAGAATCAAATCACATGCTTAATTGTCACATGCTTCGTAAATAACAGGTTTAGACTAACAATGAAATGCTTAAGAGATTAACACTATGGATGTAAATCCCTCAAAACACCATAGTATTAGCACAGCTTCTTCCCCACACACACTTCATACTCTGAAAAGTGGAAACATCTTGTACCTGTGAAGTAGTTTTATACAGGACCCAATATCAGTCTGGAGATTTTATACAGGACCCAATATCAGTCTGGAGATTTTATACAGGACCCAATATCAGTCTGGAGATTTTATACAGGACCCAATATCAGTCTGGAGATTTTATACAGGACCCAATATCAGTCTGGAGATTTTATACAGGACCCAATATCAGTCTGGAGATTTTATACAGGACCCAATATCAGTCTGGAGATTTTATACAGGACCCAATATCAGTCTGGAGATTTTATACAGGACCCAATATCAGTCTGGAGATTTTATACAGGACACAATATCAGTCTGGAGATTTTATACAGGACACAATATCAGTCTGGAGATTTTATACAGGACCCAATATCAGTCTGGAGATTTTATACAGGACCCAATATCAGTCTGGAGATTTTATACAGGACCCAATATCAGTCTGGAGATTTTATACAGGACACAATATCAGTCTGGAGATTTTATACAGGACCCAATATCAGTCTGGAGATTTTATACAGGACCCAATATCAGTCTGGAGATTTTATACAGGACCCAATATCAGTCTGGAGATTTTATACAGGACCCAATATCAGTCTGGAGATTTTATACAGGACCCAATATCAGTCTGGAGATTTTATACAGGACACAATATCAGTCTGGAGATTTTATACAGGACCCAATATCAGTCTGGAGATTTTATACAGGACCCAATATCAGTCTGGAGATTTTATACAGGACCCAATATCAGTCTGGAGATTTTATACAGGACACAATATCAGTCTGGAGATTTTATACAGGACCCAATATCAGTCTGGAGATTTTATACAGGACACAATATCAGTCTGGAGATTTTATACAGGACCCAATATCAGTCTGGAGATTTTATACAGGACACAATATCAGTCTGGAGATTTTATACAGGACACAATATCAGTCAGTTTATTGAACCATGGGATAAATAGCTACAGTGTAAATACTGCAATGTGATTTTGATTGAATTGAGCCTTGAGGGTCTTTACACTATCCCAGACACGTTAACCACACAAGTTAGAGTGTATGTCTGTGTCCAAAATGGCACCCTATTCCCTAAGTAGTGCACTACTAAGGCAATGTTTCCATGTGGTCAAAACGGAGTCATTATTCTATTCCACAATGTTTAGCCAATAACCAGACAAGTTAGAGACTACAACTTAATAGTTAGCAACAAGGTCTCATTGTGTTGACTAATGATTACTGTAGGCTAGAGCTAAACTCCTTTCAATCAGACCAACTGGCCTGAAGATTGACATTGTTCCATACCATCTAGTAGTCCTACAGGGATCTCTGGTTCAACTGCTGCAGTACCATCTAGTAGTCCTACAGGGATCTCTGGTTCAACTGCTGCAGTACCATCTAGTAGTCCTACAGGGATCTCTGGTTCAACTGCTGCAGTACCATCTAGTAGTCCTACAGGGATCTCTGGTTCAACTGCTGCAGTACCATCTAGTAGTCCTACAGGGATCTCTGTAACCTGCTTCAACTGCTACAGTACCATCTAGTAGTCCTACAGGGATCTCTGTAACCTGCTTCAACTGCTACAGTACCATCTAGTAGTCCTACAGGGATCTCTGTTTCAGCTGCTACACTACCATCTAGTAGTCCTACAGGGATCTCTGTTTCAGCTGCTACACTACCATCTAGTAGTCCTACAGGGATCTCTGTTTCAGCTGCTACACTACCATCTAGTAGTCCTACAGGGATCTCTGTTTCAGCTGCTACACTACCATCTAGTAGTCCTACAGGGATCTCTGTTTCAGCTGCTACACTACCATCTAGTAGTCCTACAGGGATCTCTGTTTCAGCTGCTACACTACCATCTAGTAGTCCTACAGGGATCTCTGTTTCAGCTGCTACACTACCATCTAGTAGTCCTACAGGGATCTCTGTTTCAGCTGCTACACTACCATCTAGTAGTCCTACAGGGATCTCTGTAACCTGCTTCAACTGCTACACTACCATCTAGTAGTCCTACAGGGATCTCTGTAACCTGCTTCAACTGCTACACTACCATCTAGTAGTCCTACAGGGATCTCTGTTTCAGCTGCTACACTACCATCTAGTAGTCCTACAGGGATCTCTGTAACCTGCTTCAACTGCTACAGAGATCCCTGTAGGACTACTAGATGGTAGTGCAGCAGTTGAAGCAGGTTACAGAGATCCCTGTAGGACTACTAGATGGTAGTGAAGCAGGTTTAGGAGAGCCATTTGTAAGGATTAAAGCCAAAATAAGAGCCCAGGGCCCAGTTTTCCCAGAAGCATCTTAAGGCGAAGTTCATTGTTAGAACCTTCATAGGAGTGTCATTAAATCAGAGGCGTGTCCTACAACCATCGTTACTAAAGTTTGACTTGAAAACACTTATTACCGAACTACCTCAGAACAGCTAAGTGTGTCATTAGATGTGTCACTTTATACACAGAAGATCTCTGCTAAACATCGGTTTCTCTGTCCCTGATAACTTCATAACCAAGTTACAAATACAGAGTCAAAAATATGCATCAAATGAAAACTGAGATGACTGCATTAAAATATACATAAGCCTAATTTAGATAGATAGATAGATAGGTACTTTATTGATCCCCCGGGGGGGAAATTTCAATATATATATTTTTATTTATTTCACCTTTATTTAACCAGGTAGGTCAGTTGAGAACAAGTTCTGATTTACAACTGTGACCTGGCCAAGACAAAGCAAAGCAGTGCGTCAAAAAAAATACAGAGTTACACATTAAACAAACGTGTTGGAGTGTTAATATGTCATGATGTGTATCAACATAAATGTGCCAAACCTGATTTAGTGCCTCATTGTTGGGTAACTATCTAAATAAACCTCCTCAATATGCAGCCAGATGGTCATATCTCTCTTAAGAGCTTATCTGTCATTCTAATATGGAGAAATCTGATCTGAGAGACGTGCTGCCTTTATTTCCATCCTTTTCAGTATCGACACGTTCCAATGACGCACTTAACGAACGCACGCTCTGCGTGGCGTTTTGGTCGTTGTAGTTCCATCGCTATCGGGAAACCGGGCTCTTTAGATCATTCTCAGAAGGAGAGGATGGTGTTGATAATGGGTGTAACACATTAGCGGGTTTTAGGGAATCTTTACCCTGCAAATCCTCCAACGTCATTGCAGTCCAATCATTTTTCATTGCAGTCCATTTCTATCTGAATTTCAACAAGTAACTAATTGTAACGCTATTACTGTATACATAGAGTATATCGCCCATGAGTTGGAGGCAGGACAGGTCAAGGGATCGGGACAGGTCAAGGGATCGGGACAGGTCAAGGGATCGGGACAGGTCAAGGGATCGGGACAGGTCAAGGGAGACTGTCTTAGTTGCCATGCCTTCTATCCTAAGTGTAGTATCCTGTGTTAAAAGGCTTTACAACGGACTAACACTAACTAGCTCCCTCCCTGTTGGTTCAGTTCCTTACTCTTAATTCTCCCCAGCCTCTCTGTGTTTCCATAAAGACACAGAAACCATCTTGGGAACGTCTTTATTAAAACCATACAAATAAAACCGGTAAATCAGTAGTGACACGAACAGAGACAGCATTATGACTAATATACTGGAACGTCTTGGAACTTTAAGGGGGGGGGGGGGGGGGGGGAGCTAGGTTCTCTAGTCTGTTGGGCTCCAGCAGAGCCAGGGGGGGCTGGGAGGGAGGGAGGCAGGGGCTGGGTGAAGGGCTGGGTGGGGGCCTAAATGTGGGCCTGGGTTTGGTTCTCTGTTGGAGCCAAACAGAACCGAGGAGAGCCCTGGGCAAGGTGTCTTTCAGGGGGGCTGGTCAATTGTCTTCTCTGAAAGGGTGGGGGTTTTGAGGGCCAGTGTAGCTGTGGAGCCCTGGTTGCCAGGAGGGGCCTGGGTTAGTTGATTTCTCTGTAAAGCCACACCAGAACCAGTGGGGTGGTGGCCTGGACGGCCGGTGTAGAAGAGCCTCGGAGTGGTGAGTGACTGTCATTTGGTGGGGCAGAGAGTCAGTGGGCGGCTGGGTAAGTTGGTTTCTTTGATGGGCCCTAGTATGGGTCCTAGCCGAGCCAGGGTGGGGGCCTGGAGGGCCTGAATAGCTGTGGAGCCCCAGAGAGGCAGAGAGCCAGGGTGGGGGAGGGCCTGAATAGCTGTGGAGCCCCAGAGAGGCAGAGAGCCAGGGTGGGGGAGGGCCTGAATAGCTGTGGAGCCCCAGAGATCCAAGAGGAAGTGGGTTGACTGGTTTCCCAGGAATCTATCTGGCTGTGGGGCTATGGAGAGGGACTGGTCTGGCCCTACCCTTGCCCCTACCCTGGCCCCTGCCCCTACCCTGGCCCTACCCTGGCCCTACCCTGGCCCTACCCTCTGGATTCTGGCTACACCTCTATTATCCCCAAATGCAAAACATAGTTAAAATACAGTTGACTTCTTGAATATATACCAATACATAACAAAACTGTTTAATATTGAGTAGTAAAATGTGCTCCTAAGAGAGGAGATAAGCCTGGTATACTGTAGTACTGTAGTACTGTAGACTGTAGTCGACTGTAGACTGTAGTACTGTAGACTGTGTGAATAAAGTGCATTACATGGATAACCACAGAAAGAGAGAGAGGGGGATAGAGAGAGAGAGAGAGAGAGAGGGATAGAGAGAGAGAGAGCGAGGGAGAGAGAGAGAGAGAGGGATAGAGAGAGAGAGAGCGAGGGAGAGAGAGAGAGAGAGGGATAGAGAGAGAGAGAGAGAGAGAGAGGGATAGAGAGAGAGAGGGATAGAGAGAGAGAGAGAGAGAGGGATAGAGAGAGAGAGAGAGAGAGAGAGAGAGAGAGAGAGAGAGAGAGAGAGAGAGAGAGAGAGAGAGGGATAGAGAGGGATAGAGAGAGGGATAGAGAGGGATAGAGAGGGATAGAGAGAGAGAGAGAGGGATAGAGAGGGATAGAGAGAGAGAGAGAGGGATAGAGAGAGAGAGAGAGAGAGAGAGGGGAGAGAGAGAGAGAGAGAGAGGGATAGAGAGAGAGAGAGAGAGAGAGAGAGAGAGCCAACCTGCACGTCCTCTATGTTATTGTTATTGTCTGGTTATTTTGACCCTTGATTATTGCTATTTTAATTATGTTAATATTGTAAATCACTCAATCTCCAAAGTACACTTTAGCAATATGTACATTGTTACGTCATTCCAATAAATCGAATTGAGAGAGAGAATTAAAAAGATGGCTCCAGTTTAAGAACAAAGAGTGAAGCCGTAACTCTGGAAAGAGAGAGATCAACCATAGCTACAGAGAGATCAATCATAGCGAGGGCTTAGAGCAGAGGATACTGGAGGGGTTTAGATGCCTAGGAGCCAGACAGAGACCAAGTCCCAAATGGCACCCTATTTCCCACAACATTTGGTCAGGCACATGCACCATATTCCCTACATAGTGCAATACTTTTGGCCAGAGCTCTATGGGCTCTGATCCAAAGTAGTGTTCTATATAGGGAATATGGTGCCATTTGGGACACAGACAGAGCCCATGACAGACTACTACTGCAGTACGTCTCCTGCCTGTCTCAACATTCCTTTAACTTTAACACAAAACCAAATCTAAACTTCAATGAAAGGTTTTACTTGTTTTTGACTTTAAGAGTCTCTTTCTGACCACATCTTCTGCTTAAAGGTCATGTTGGATTCATGTCAACATGCCAAGTTATGTTAAGTAATTGATGATAGAGTATCATTGTTGGTATATGACTGTCCGTGAGAGAGCGAGAGAGACAGAGAAATTGGAATGGGTACTGTCCGTGTGTCTGTGTGCCAACTTGTGTGTGTGAAAGAAAGTGGTTCTGTGGAAGAGACAGAGCAGTGCATTGGGTAAACACATCTATCTGCCACAATATAATCTCTATCCCTGGCATCAGGCATCTTTACGGTACCCTCAGTCTCACCCCCTCAGTCTCTCCCCCTCAGTCTCTCCCTCCTTACTTCTTCAGCCGCCGTAATCTGGATGGTCTGGCCACATTCTCCCTCTCTTCCTCTCCCACTTCCCTCTCCTCTCCTCTCCTACCCTCCTTCCCTCCATTATCTTCCCTCTCTTCTCCTCTCTTCCTCTCTGTTCCCGCCGTTATCTTTCCCCTCTTCTCCTCTCTTCCTCTCCCCTCTCTTCTCTTCTCCTCTCCTCTCCTCCTCATCCCTCCATTCTCCCTGCCCTCCTCTCCCTCGTCTATGGCGCCGGTGTATGTGGAAGCAATAGACAGAGCTGAGGAGACTACATCCTTGACAGATCGGCCTTTCAGACTTGCGGCGGGGCTGTTTTGGTTTGTCTGCTCTGTGTTATTGCTGCTTGTGAGAGGAAGGAGAGTCTGGGACTGTTTCCCTGGAGTAAGCAGCTCAACTTCCACTGTGGTTTGAGAGGTTTGGGACTGGGTCCGCTCTGGGGCTGGGAGAAAGGAGAGAAAGGCTGGAGTACAGAGGGTTGAGGCTGGGGCAGAGAAGCATGGTGCTGGAGCTGGGTCTGGGTATGAGGCAGGAGCTGGAGCTGGGAAAGCCTTGGACTCTGTCTTTGCGCTGGATTTGACTAGAGGTGGATGAGGAAGTGACAAAGGAGGAGGTCGAGGGAGAGGGTTGGAGGATTCAGCTGAGTGTGTTGGTTTTATGAGCACATTGAAGGAACAAGCTACTAGAGGTGACCTAAGGCACACTCTCTTGGCCCTGGGAGGGTGGGAGGGAGGAGGGTCGTTCCCTGGGACCATGCTGGGTTTGTCTTCTGGGGACACGGACTCACCACCCTGACTCTGGTACTGACTCAGTACTGTCCCAATGGGGTCAGTGTTTCCTCGGAGCCCCAGCACAGAGGCTTGCTGTGCAACACTCTCTCTTTGCTGCTCCTCTGTGAGTCCCACCCCTCCCACAGCCCCGGCCTGTACTGTGGGGTCAGTGGATGTTGTAGGATGGCCGTGGGGCAGCACTGCCTCTGTGGTAAGGCTGGGCTGGCCTGTCAGAGGCTGGGGGTCCAGACCCTGCTCTCCTGGGACCCTGCTCTGCTCAGAATGCAGCTTCTTCCCCAGGAAAGATCCACAGGGCAGGGGCCTGGCGTTCACATGCCTGGCTCTGAAACAGGAACAGACAGACAGAGGATGATTGTGTATTTTATTATCCAGACGTTGTGACTCTGGAATTCTCTCCCATTAGATCATAGTAACTTACATCTTCTGGAGGGAACTTCTCTTTGTTATTGTGGAGGAGTTCAGTTCATCTCTGGTTTCTGCTGCTGGTCTGGAAAAATACTGGGACTCTGTACTCTGACTCTGGAGAGAGTGGCAGAGAGAGAGAGAGAGAGTGGCAGAGAGAGAGAGTGGCAGAGAGTGGCAGAGAGAGAGAGAGTGGCAGAGAGAGAGAGTGGCAGAGAGTGGCAGAGAGAGAGAGAGTGGCAGAGAGAGAGAGAGAGAGAGAGAGAGAGAGAGTGGCAGAGAGAGAGAGTGGCAGAGAGTGGCAGAGAGAGAGAGAGAGAGAGAAGAGAGAGAGAGAGAGAGAGAGAGAGAGAGAGAGAGAGAGAGAGAGAGAGAGAGCAAACGGAGAATCAGTGTAAACAGAAACTCTTATGTGTCTTCCTCTGGAAGGCTCTGTAGCACACTGCTGTCATCTTCACAGACACCGTGTAAAGAGCTACAGCCCTCCCTCGCTTTCTCTCTCCCACCTTCACAGACACCGTGTAAAGAGCTACAGCCCTCCCTCCCTCCCTTTCTCTCTCCCATCTTCACAGACACACACAAACAGAGAACCCATGTAAAGAGCATTTTATAGCCATTAGAGTAACGGAGATAAAGATAGGAGATTGTTGGAGGAGAGGACTGTATTTACTGCTGCTATTACAAATATACTGAAACAAAGAGGTCAAAAGTACAACTTGAAATAGTTTAATTACAAGGATGTAACAATATAATATAAGAGCTAACGTCTGTGAATTGTTGAGTCTGCATGTTACATATTTCACTACTCTTATTTAACCTTTATTTAACCAGGCAAGTCAGTTAAGAACTAATTATTATTTACAATGACGGCCTCGAACCAGGTTGTCCGTAGTGACACCTCTAGCACTGAGATGCAGTGCCTTAGACCACTGAACCACTTGGGTTCACCACAGTGCTCCACTGTGGTAAACCTGATTGCTATTCTCTAACAGTGACATAGCACATTAAATATGGGTGTTATTACCCCTCCAACAGTGACATAGTATATAAAATGTGTTATTAACCCTCTAACAGTGACATAGCACATTAAATACATGTGTTATTAACCCATCTAACAGTGACATAGCATATTAAATATGTATGTTATTAACCCTCTAACAGTGACATAGTATATCAAATGTGTTATTAACCCTCTAACAGTGACATAGCACATTAAATACATGTGTTATTAACCAATCTAACAGTGACATAGCATATTAAATATGTATGTTATTAACCCTCTAACAGTGACATAGTATATCAAATGTGTTATTAACCCTCTAACAGTGACATAGCACATTAAATACATGTGTTATTAACCAATCTAACAGTGACATAGCATATTAAATATGTATGTTATTAACCCTCTAACAGTGACATAGTATATCAAATGTGTTATTAACCCTCTAACAGTGACATAGCATATTAAATATGTATGTTATTAACCGCCTAACAGTGACATAGTATATCAAATGTGTTATTAACCCTCTAACAGTGACATAGCACATTAAATACATGTGTTATTAACCAATCTAACAGTGACATAGCATATTAAATATGTATGTTATTAACCTTCTAACAGTGACATAGCACATTAAATACATGTGTTATTAACCCTCTAACAGTGACATAGCATATCAAATGTGTTATTAACCCTCTAACAGCGACATAGCACATTAAATACATGTGTTATTAACCCATCTAACAGTGACATAGCATATTAAATATGTATGTTATTAACCGCCTAACAGTGACATAGTATATCAAATGTGTTATTAACCTTCTAACAGTGACATAGCACATTAAATACATGTGTTATTAACCCTCTAACAGTGACATAGCACATTAAATACATGTGTTATTAACCCTCTAACAGCGACATAGCACATTAAATACATGTGTTATTAACCCATCTAACAGTGACATAGCACATTAAATATGTATGTTATTAACCCTCTAACAGTGACATAGCATATTAAATATGTATGTTATTAACCCTCTAACAGTGACATAGTATATCAAATGTGTTATTAACCCTCTAACAGTGACATAGCATATTAAATATGTATGTTATTAACCCTCTAACAGTGACATAGCATATTAAATATGTGTGTTATTAACCCTCTAACAGTGACATAGCATATTAAATATGTATGTTATTAACCCTCTAACAGTGACATAGTATATTAAATATGTATGTTATTAACCCTCTAACAGTGACATAGCACATTAAATATGGGTGTTATTAACCCATCTAACAGTGACATAGCACATTAAATATGGGTGTTATTAACCCATCTAACAGTGACATATCACATTACAGGAAGTTAGTTCTTCACAGAGTGGTCTTTGTGTTAGAGAGAGAGAGAGTCATGACAGGAAGTTAGTTCTTCACAGAGTGGTTTTCGTGTTACAGAGAGAGAGAGTCATGACAGGAAGTTAGTTCTTCACAGAGTGGTCTTTGTGTTACAGAGAGAGAGAGTCATGACAGGAAGTTAGTTCTTCACAGAGTGGTCTTTGTGTTACAGAGAGAGAGAGTCATGACAGGAAGTTAGTTCTTCACAGAGTGGTCTTTGTGTTACAGAGAGAGAGAGAGTCATGACAGGAAGTTAGTTCTTCACAGAGTGGTCTTTGTGTTACAGAGAGAGAGAGAGTCATGACAGGAAGTTAGTTCTTCACAGAGTGGTCTTTGTGTTACAGAGAGAGAGTCATGACAGGAAGTTAGTTCTTCACAGAGTGGTCTTTGTGTTACAGAGAGAGAGAGAGTCATGACAGGAAGTTAGTTCTTCACAGAGTGGTCTTTGTGTTACAGAGAGAGAGAGAGTCATGACAGGAAGTTAGTTCTTCACAGAGTGGTCTTTGTGTTACAGAGAGAGAGTCATGACAGGAAGTTAGTTCTTCACAGAGTGGTCTTTGTGTTACAGAGAGAGAGAGAGTCATGACAGGAAGTTAGTTCTTCACAGAGTGGTCTTTGTGTTACAGAGAGAGAGTCATGACAGGAAGTTAGTTCGTCACAGAGTGGTCTTTGTGTTACAGAGAGAGAGAGAGTCATGACAGGAAGTTAGTTCTTCACAGAGTGGTCTTTGTGTTACAGAGAGAGAGTCATGACAGGAAGTTAGTTCT
Source organism: Thymallus thymallus (assembly GCA_023634145.1). Classification (NCBI taxonomy): domain Eukaryota; kingdom Metazoa; phylum Chordata; class Actinopteri; order Salmoniformes; family Salmonidae; genus Thymallus; species Thymallus thymallus. The sequence goes on along the minus strand of CM042386.1, from coordinate 1,816,771 downwards.
TCACAGAGTGGTCTTTGTGTTACAGAGAGAGAGTCATGACAGGAAGTTAGTTCTTCACAGAGTGGTCTTTGTGTTACAGAGAGAGAGAGAGTCATGACAGGAAGTTAGTTCTTCACAGAGTGGTCTTTGTGTTACAGAGAGAGAGAGAGTCATGACAGGAAGTTAGTTCTTCACAGAGTGGTCTTTGTGTTACAGAGAGAGAGAGAGAGTCATGACAGGAAGTTAGTTCTTCACAGAGTGGTCTTTGTGTTACAGAGAGAGAGTCATGACAGGAAGTTAGTTCTTCACAGAGTGGTCTTTGTGTTACAGAGAGAGAGAGAGTCATGACAGGAAGTTAGTTCTTCACAGAGTGGTCTTTGTGTTACAGAGAGAGAGAGAGTCATGACAGGAAGTTAGTTCTTCACAGAGTGGTCTTTGTGTTACAGAGAGAGAGAGAGTCATGACAGGAAGTTAGTTCTTCACAGAGTGGTCTTTGTGTTACAGAGAGAGAGAGAGTCATGACAGGAAGTTAGTTCTTCACAGAGTGGTCTTTGTGTTACAGAGAGAGAGAGAGTCATGACAGGAAGTTAGTTCTTCACAGAGTGGTCTTTGTGTTACAGAGAGAGAGAGAGTCATGACAGGAAGTTAGTTCTTCACAGAGTGGTCTTTGTGTTACAGAGAGAGAGAGAGTCATGACAGGAAGTTAGTTCTTCACAGAGTGGTCTTTGTGTTACAGAGAGAGAGAGAGTCATGACAGGAAGTTAGTTCTTCACAGAGTGGTCTTTGTGTTACAGAGAGAGAGAGTCATGACAGGAAGTTAGTTCTTCACAGAGTGGTCTTTGTGTTACAGAGAGAGAGAGAGTCATGACAGGAAGTTAGTTCTTCACAGAGTGGTCTTTGTGTTACAGAGAGAGAGTCATGACAGGAAGTTAGTTCTTCACAGAGTGGTCTTTGTGTTACAGAGAGAGAGAGAGTCATGACAGGAAGTTAGTTCTTCACAGAGTGGTCTTTGTGTTACAGAGAGAGAGAGAGTCATGACAGGAAGTTAGTTCTTCACAGAGTGGTCTTTGTGTTACAGAGAGAGAGAGTCATGACAGGAAGTTAGTTCTTCACAGAGTGGTCTTTGTGTTACATAGAGAGAGAGAGTCATGACAGGAAGTTAGTTCTTCACAGAGTGGTCTTTGTGTTACAGAGAGAGAGAGAGTCATGACAGGAAGTTAGTTCTTCACAGAGTGGTCTTTGTGTTACAGAGAGAGAGAGAGTCATGACAGGAAGTTAGTTCTTCACAGAGTGGTCTTTGTGTTACAGAGAGAGAGTCATGACAGGAAGTTAGTTCTTCACAGAGTGGTCTTTGTGTTACAGAGAGAGAGAGAGTCATGACAGGAAGTTAGTTCTTCACAGAGTGGTCTTTGTGTTACAGAGAGAGAGAGAGTCATGACAGGAAGTTAGTTCTTCACAGAGTGGTCTTTGTGTTACAGAGAGAGAGTCATGACAGGAAGTTAGTTCTTCACAGAGTGGTCTTTGTGTTACAGAGAGAGAGAGTCATGACAGGAAGTTAGTTCTTCACAGAGTGGTCTTTGTGTTACAGAGAGAGAGAGAGTCATGACAGGAAGTTAGTTCTTCACAGAGTGGTCTTTGTGTTACAGAGAGAGAGTCATGACAGGAAGTTAGTTCTTCACAGAGTGGTCTTTGTGTTACAGAGAGAGAGAGAGTCATGACAGGAAGTTAGTTCTTCACAGAGTGGTCTTTGTGTTACAGAGAGAGAGAGAGTCATGACAGGAAGTTAGTTCTTCACAGAGTGGTCTTTGTGTTACAGAGAGAGAGTCATGACAGGAAGTTAGTTCTTCACAGAGTGGTCTTTGTGTTACAGAGAGAGAGAGAGTCATGACAGGAAGTTAGTTCTTCACAGAGTGGTCTTTGTGTTACAGAGAGAGAGAGAGTCATGACAGGAAGTTAGTTCTTCACAGAGTGGTCTTTGTGTTACAGAGAGAGAGAGAGTCATGACAGGAAGTTAGTTCTTCACAGAGTGGTCTTTGTGTTACAGAGAGAGAGAGAGTCATGACAGGAAGTTAGTTCTTCACAGAGTGGTCTTTGTGTTACAGAGAGAGAGTCATGACAGGAAGTTAGTTCTTCACAGAGTGGTCTTTGTGTTACAGAGAGAGAGAGAGTCATGACAGGAAGTTAGTTCTTCACAGAGTGGTCTTTGTGTTACAGAGAGAGAGAGAGTCATGACAGGAAGTTAGTTCTTCACAGAGTGGTCTTTGTGTTACAGAGAGAGAGAGAGTCATGACAGGAAGTTAGTTCTTCACAGAGTGGTCTTTGTGTTACAGAGAGAGAGAGAGTCATGACAGGAAGTTAGTTCTTCACAGAGTGGTCTTTGTGTTACAGAGAGAGAGTCATGACAGGAAGTTAGTTCTTCACAGAGTGGTCTTTGTGTTACAGAGAGAGAGAGTCATGACAGGAAGTTAGTTCTTCACAGAGTGGTCTTTGTGTTACAGAGAGAGAGAGAGAGTCATGACAGGAAGTTAGTTCTTCACAGAGTGGTCTTTGTGTTACAGAGAGAGAGAGAGTCATGACAGGAAGTTAGTTCTTCACAGAGTGGTCTTTGTGTTACAGAGAGAGAGAGAGTCATGACAGGAAGTTAGTTCTTCACAGAGTGGTCTTTGTGTTACAGAGAGAGAGAGTCATGACAGGAAGTTAGTTCTTCACAGAGTGGTCTTTGTGTTACAGAGAGAGAGAGAGTCATGACAGGAAGTTAGTTCTTCACAGAGTGGTCTTTGTGTTACAGAGAGAGAGTCATGACAGGAAGTTAGTTCTTCACAGAGTGGTCTTTGTGTTACAGAGAGAGAGAGAGTCATGACAGGAAGTTAGTTCTTCACAGAGTGGTCTTTGTGTTACAGAGAGAGAGAGAGTCATGACAGGAAGTTAGTTCTTCACAGAGTGGTCTTTGTGTTACAGAGAGAGAGAGTCATGACAGGAAGTTAGTTCTTCACAGAGTGGTCTTTGTGTTACAGAGAGAGAGAGAGTCATGACAGGAAGTTAGTTCTTCACAGAGTGGTCTTTGTGTTACAGAGAGAGAGAGTCATGACAGGAAGTTAGTTCTTCACAGAGTGGTCTTTGTGTTACAGAGAGAGAGAGAGTCATGACAGGAAGTTAGTTCTTCACAGAGTGGTCTTTGTGTTACAGAGAGAGAGAGAGTCATGACAGGAAGTTAGTTCTTCACAGAGTGGTCTTTGTGTTACAGAGAGAGAGAGAGTCATGACAGGAAGTTAGTTCTTCACAGAGTGGTCTTTGTGTTACAGAGAGAGAGAGTCATGACAGGAAGTTAGTTCTTCACAGAGTGGTCTTTGTGTTACAGAGAGAGAGAGAGTCATGACAGGAAGTTAGTTCTTCACAGAGTGGTCTTTGTGTTACAGAGAGAGAGAGTCATGACAGGAAGTTAGTTCTTCACAGAGTGGTCTTTGTGTTACAGAGAGAGAGAGAGTCATGACAGGAAGTTAGTTCTTCACAGAGTGGTCTTTGTGTTACAGAGAGAGAGAGAGTCATGACAGGAAGTTAGTTCTTCACAGAGTGGTCTTTGTGTTACAGAGAGAGAGAGAGTCATGACAGGAAGTTAGTTCTTCACAGAGTGGTCTTTGTGTTACAGAGAGAGAGAGAGTCATGACAGGAAGTTAGTTCTTCACAGAGTGGTCTTTGTGTTACAGAGAGAGAGAGAGTCATGACAGGAAGTTAGTTCTTCACAGAGTGGTCTTTGTGTTACAGAGAGAGAGTCATGACAGGAAGTTAGTTCTTCACAGAGTGGTCTTTGTGTTACAGAGAGAGAGAGAGTCATGACAGGAAGTTAGTTCTTCACAGAGTGGTCTTTGTGTTACAGAGAGAGAGAGAGTCATGACAGGAAGTTAGTTCTTCACAGAGTGGTCTTTGTGTTACAGAGAGAGAGAGAGTCATGACAGGAAGTTAGTTCTTCACAGAGTGGTCTTTGTGTTACAGAGAGAGAGAGAGTCATGACAGGAAGTTAGTTCTTCACAGAGTGGTCTTTGTGTTACAGAGAGAGAGTCATGACAGGAAGTTAGTTCTTCACAGAGTGGTCTTTGTGTTACAGAGAGAGAGAGAGTCATGACAGGAAGTTAGTTCTTCACAGAGTGGTCTTTGTGTTACAGAGAGAGAGAGAGTCATGACAGGAAGTTAGTTCTTCACAGAGTGGTCTTTGTGTTACAGAGAGAGAGAGAGTCATGACAGGAAGTTAGTTCTTCACAGAGTGGTCTTTGTGTTACAGAGAGAGAGAGAGTCATGACAGGAAGTTAGTTCTTCACAGAGTGGTCTTTGTGTTACAGAGAGAGAGAGAGTCATGACAGGAAGTTAGTTCTTCACAGAGTGGTCTTTGTGTTACAGAGAGAGAGAGAGTCATGACAGGAAGTTAGTTCTTCACAGAGTGGTCTTTGTGTTACAGAGAGAGAGAGAGTCATGACAGGAAGTTAGTTCTTCACAGAGTGGTCTTTGTGTTACAGAGAGAGAGAGAGTCATGACAGGAAGTTAGTTCTTCACAGAGTGGTCTTTGTGTTACAGAGAGAGAGAGAGTCATGACAGGAAGTTAGTTCTTCACAGAGTGGTCTTTGTGTTACAGAGAGAGAGTCATGACAGGAAGTTAGTTCTTCACAGAGTGGTCTGTGTTACAGAGAGTCATATCAGAGTGTGGGCTAAATATCTGTCTCGGTCCCAAATGGCACCCTATTGCTTTATAGTCCTGGTCAGAAGTGGTGCACTATATAAGGAATAGGGTGCCATTTGGGATGCAGTCTTTTTGTCACTGCTTCCCCGACCACTACCCACTACCCACTACTCTAAACCATGTCTGGGTGGGTTTCAGGGAATATCCACACATGCTAAATCACAGACAAGAAAACAACTATTATTTGAGAAAGATGTGGGAGTGATCATTTGCATTGCAATGCCTTGATGTATATTTCTACACTGTTTAATATGTATAAAAACTGTTTGAAAATCAACTTGAAAGAAAAAGCAACAAGGAGGATTTGGGTGGTTCCCTGGAAAACTGTGGTTATAGCACTGTTTCTCTGTTCCTGTCTCAACACCATCAAAACAATGAGACAGAGACACAGAGAGAGAGAGAGAGAGAGAGAGAGAGAGTGATAGAGATGTAGAGAGAGAGAGAGAGAGAGAGAGAGAGAGAGTGATAGAGATGTAGAGAGAGAGAGAGAGAGAGAGAGAGAGAGAGAGAGAGAGAGAGAGAGAGATATGGACCCTTTCTCTCTCAGCTCATTCACTGTTAAGCCACTAACACCTCTGTCTGATCACAGCCAAATTACCCTGTTCCTCAAAAGATCAGACATAGAAGCAACCACAAATTCACAGCCCAATAAGCTGTACAACATCAAACATTCATACAGATGGGCTCAAAACAGCACAGAGGAATACCAGAAAGCAATCAGTAACCAAAAAATCCAATCCACCCTAAACAACTTTCTGGATACAATGTACGCTCACAGTAAAGAAGGTGTCAATCTAGCTGTAAATAACATCAATTATATATTTAGGCAAACAGCAAAAACAGCACAATTAAAGCTAGGATCAAACAAACCAAACAGAAATACAGAAGACAAATGGTTTGATACAGATTGTAAAAACATTAGGAAAAAACTTAGAACACTATCGAACCAAAAACACAGAGACCCAAACAACAGAGAACTACGCCTTCAGTACTGTGAGACATTAAAATCATATAAACGTACACTCAGAATCAAGAAATCCCAGTACAACAGAAAGCAATTGACACTAATTGAGGAGTCCATAAATAAAAACAACTTCTGGCAAAATTGGAAAAACCTAAACAAACCCAAACAACAGGAATTAGCCATACAAAATGGTGACATTTGGACAAATCACTTTAAAGCACTCTACAACACTGTTGACACTCAGGATAATACTGAACAGTGCCAAATTTATGAAAAGTTAAACAAACTGGAAAAATCTATAAAGGACTACCAAAATCCTTTAGACTCCCCAATTACTGAGCAGGAGCTCCTTAAAAAACTTCAAGCCCTCAAATCAAAAAAAGCATGCGGACCTGATGGGATCCTAAATGAGATGCTCAAATTCACTAGTGAAAAATATCAATTAGCTATATTAAAATTGTTTAACTTGATCCTGAGTGTAGGTTACTTCCCTGACATCTGGAACCAAGGACTCATAACACCAATCTTTAAAAACGGAGACAAATCTGACCCTAACAATTACAGAGGGATTTGTGTGAACAGTAACCTGGGGAAGGTTTTCTGTAGTATTATAAATGTAAGAGTCCTACAATTCCTTAATAAGCACAATATCCTGAGTAAAAGCCAAATTGGATTTATACCAAAACATAGAACAACAGATCATATTTACACCCTACACACCCTAATAGATAAACACGTCCACAAAAATAAGACAAAACTCTATACTTGCTTTATTGACTTCCAAAAAGCATTTGATTCTATCTGGCATACAGGACTGTTCTACAAAGTCATTGAAAGTGGTGTAGGGGGTAAAACATATGACATTATAAAATCAATGTATACAGGCAACATGTGTAGCATAAAAATTGGCAAGAAACAAACTGAATCATTTAACCAGGGGCGGGGCCTGCGTCAGGGTTGCAATCTCAGCCCTGTGCTATTTAACATTTACATCAATGAATTGGCCAATATTCTAGAGAAGTCCTCAGCCCCTGGTGTTAGTCTCCACAATTCGGAAGTTAGATGCCTGCTCTTTGCAGATGACCTGTGCCTGCTTTCACCCACAGCACATGGTCTACAGCAGAGCTTGGACCTGCTAGAGCAGTACTGTCAGACCTGGGCCCTGACAGTAAACCCCAAAAAGACCAAAATAATGATTTTCCAGACAAATTCCAGATCCCAGGGAATAAAACCAAAGTTCTCAATTGGTGCAAAACATATAGAGTATTGCACACAATACAACTATTTAGGTTTAAAAATAAGTTCGACTGGACACCTAAATAATGCAGTGAATGAACTGAGAGACAAAGCACGCAGGGCATTCTACGCCATTAAAAAACAAATCCAAATTGAAATACCTATTACAATTTGGCAAAAACTAATTAAATGTGTGATTGAACCAATCGCACTCTATGGCAGCGAGGTGTGGGGTCCACTTACAAAACAAGGTTTTACACACTGGGACAAACATCCCATTGAGACCTTGCACGCGGAACTTTGTAAGATTATCCTACATGTCCAGAGGAAAGCTACAAACAATGCATGCAGGGCAGAATTAGGCCGATATCCACTAATATTAAAAACTCAAAAAAGAGCAATTAAGTTTTGGAAACACCTAAAACACAGTGACCCCCTCTCATATCATTACCAAGCCCTGCAATACCAAGAGTTGAGCAAAGATAAGAGTCCCTTCATCCAACTGGTCCAGGGGCTGAGTTCACAAACTTGTTCCACTAACACACTGAAGCCTCAGGACCAGAACATCCAATCAATAAGAATTAACCAAATTACAAAACATCTAAAACAAAACTACATTACCTATTGGAAAACACAAACACAAGCACAAAGCAAAATGCAGTGCTATTTGGCCCTAAATCGACAGTACACCATGGCAAACTATCTGACCATGGTGACTGATCAAAACCTCAGGAAAACCTTGACAAAGTACAGGCTCAGCGAGCACAGCCTTGCTATTGAGAAGGGTAGACACAGGAAAACCTGGCTCCCTGTAGAGGAAAGGCTGTGCAACCACTGCACCGCAGCAGAACCAGAGACAGAGCTGCATTTCCTGACCAAATGTCAAAAATATAAAACTATCAGAGAGAGTCACTTCTCCAAATTTGAACAAGTAGTCCGGGGCTTTGAGGACCTCTCTGACATAGAAAGGCTGCCGATCCTTTTGGGGGAAGACATGGACAGCTGTGCGCTGGCAGCATGCTATGTTGCTGCCTGCCACAAGTTGAGGGACAGTGCCTGACATATTTAATGCATTTATTTTATTTTTTCCTGTTGTTATTTGTTCTTTGATGTAATTATATTTTTAAAAAATATATATATATATATGTGTGTGTATGTATGTATGTATATATATATGTGTATATATATGTATGTGCGTGTGTATATGTATGTATATATATATATATAAAATAGAAAAAAATATATATTGATGTATGATACTTTGGCAATATGTACATTGTTGCGTCATGCCAATAAAGTGAATTGAATTGAATTGAATTGAGAGAGAGAGAGAGAGAGAGAGAGAGAATAGAGAGAGATGTAGAGAGAGAGAGAGAGAGAGAGAGAGAGAGTGAGACTAGACCCGGTACATCACAGCACAGCACTGACCACTACTCTAGGGTCGGGCAGAACACTGTCACATGATGCAGTCCACGCCATGTATCATTCAGATCCCCAGCCAACATATGCTGAGGTAACCTCTGGCAAAACACACCTAGAACTATCAGAGATTGGAGAGGTGCACCAACTACTGCATCTAATATGCAGACTACTGGGCTAGACAGAACCTTTAATATGCAGACTACTGGGCTATACAGAACCTTTAATATGCAGACTACTGGGCTAGACAGAACCTTTAATATGCAGACTACTGGGCTAGACAGAACCTTTAATATGCAGACTACTGGGCTAGACAGAACCTTTAATATGCAGACTACTGGGCTAGACAGAACCTTTAATATGCAGACTACTGGGCTAGACAGAACCTTTAATATGCAGACTACTGGGCTAGACAGAACCTTTAATATGCAGACTACTGGGCTAGACAGAACCTTTAATATGCAGACTACTGGGCTAGACAGAACCTTTAATATGCAGACTACTGGGCTAGACAGAACCTTTGCTCGACATCATGGAAAAATCTAAAGAAATCAGCCAAGACCTGGTTCATTCTTGGGAGCAATTTCCAAACAGCTGAAGGTGCCACGTTCATCTGTACAAACAATGGTACGCAAGTATAAACACCATGGGACCACGCAGCCGTCATACCGCTCAGGAAGGAGACGCGTTCTGTCTCCTAGAGATGAAAGTACTTTGGTGCAAAAAGTGCAAATCAATCTAAGAACAACAGCAAAAGGACCTTGTGAAGATGCTGGAGGAAACAGGTACAAAAGTATCTATATCCACAGTAAAACAAGTCCTATATCGACATAACCTGAATGACCATCGTCATGTTTGGAGGAAAAAGAGGGAGGCTTGCAAGCCGTAGAACACCATCCCAACCGTGAAGCACAGGGGTGGCAGCATCATGTTGTGGGGGTGCTTTGCTGCAGGAGGGACTGGTGCACTTCACAAAATAGATGCTATCATGAGGATGGAAAATTATGTGGATATATTGAAGCAACATCTCAAGACATCAGCCAGGAAGTTAAAGCTTCGTCGCAACTGGGTCTTCCAAATGGACAATGACCCCAAGCATACTTCCAAAGTTGTGGCAAAATGGCTTAAGGACAACAAAGTCAAGGTATTGGAGTGGCCATCACAAAGCCCTGACCTCAATCCTATAGAACCATCACTGCTTCAAAAGAAATAATTCAAATAAATAAAATCATGAACCAATCAAAGGACTCATATTTACAACATTGGAAAAACGAAACAAAATCCCAAAGCCGACTAAATTGCTATCTGGCTCTGAACAGAGAATATGAATTGTCTGATTATCTACTCTGTCAGAGATACGAAGCAGAGACAGATCCTTACCAAGTACAGGCTGAGTGACCAACTGGTAATAGAAACCTGCAGACATAAAGACATGGCCACCCAGAGAGGAGCCTGTATGTGGTCACTGCACCACAGCGGAGGTAGAAACAGAGATGCACTTTCTCCTTTACTGGGAGAAATATTCCTCACCAAGAGATTCATTATGCACAGAAATTACTACATTTATTCAAAATGTTAACTTATTAAACCCAGAGGAAAAACAATAAATACTCCTGGGTGAAGGAGCAACGGCTGCTGTTGCAGCCAAATATGTATTTTCCTGCCATAGCCTGAGGAACACTGAATAATAACATCTGCATAGTAAGCAGTAACTTACTTATTATTAGTGGTATTATTGTTATTACTATTATTATTAGTGGTATTATTGTTATTACTATTATTATTAGTGGTATTATTGTTATTACTATTATTGTTGTGATTATTATTCTAATAGTAGTGGTAGTTAGTTATGGTAGTAATGATGGTAGTTAGTTAGTTTCATTTTCCATGTTTAGCCTTTTATATTAATTATATTGCTACTATTTACTGTTACCATTTTATTGTTATTTTTTATTATTACTATTTACTACCATTTTATATTATTATTTGTTAATCTTTACTATTTTATTACAATGTATATTGTAAACATTGTTGCTTTGGCAATATTGACGTAATGTTTTTCATGTCAATAAAGCATCTTGAATTTGAGAGAGAGAGAGAGGAGAAGAGAGAGAGAGAGAGAGAGAGAGAGGAGAAGAGAGAGAGAGAGGGAGAGAGAGGAGAAGAGAGAGAGAGAGGGAGAGAGAGAGGAGAAGAGAGAGAGAGAGAAAGAGAGAGAGTGAGAGAGAGAGTGAGAGAGAGAGAGAGAGAGTGAGAGAGAGAGAGAGTGAGACGTAGAGAGAGAGAGGTAGAGAGAATAGAGAGAGGTAGAGAGAGAGAGGTAGAGAGAGAGAGAGAGAGGGAGAGGGGTAGAGAGAGAGAGAGAGAGAGAGAGAGAGGGGTAGAGAGAGAGAGAGAGAGAGGGGTAGAGAGAGAGAGAGAGAGAGAGAGGGGTAGAGAGAGAGAGAGAGAGAGAGAGAGAGAGAGAGAGAGAGAGAGAGATAGAGAGAGAGAGAGAGAGATAGAGAGAGAGAGAGAGAGAGATAGATAGAGAGAGAGAGAGAGAGATAGAGAGAGAGAGAGAGAGAGAGAGGGGTAGAGAGAGAGAGAGAGAGAGAGGGAGAGGGGTAGAGAGAGAGAGAGAGAGAGAGGGGTAGAGAGAGAGAGAGAGAGAGAGAGAGAGAGAGTGAGAGAGAGAGAGAGAGAGAGAGAGAGTGAGAGAGAGAGTGAGACGTAGAGAGAGAGAGGTAGAGAGAATAGAGAGAGGTAGAGAGAGAGAGAGAGGTAGAGAGAGAGAGAGAGAGTGAGACGTAGAGAGAGAGAGGTAGAGAGAATAGAGAGAGGTAGAGAGAGAGAGAGAGAGAGAGAGGGGTAGAGAGAGAAACCATGGACCCATTACGGACGCAGGCAATGAGGCAGTGATCGCTGAGATCCTGGTTGAAAATCTGGACCCCTACAAATCAGCTGGCCTAGATAATCTGGACCCCTACAAATCAACTGGCCTAGATAATCTGGACCCCTACAAATCAGCTGGCCTAGATAATCTGGACCCCTACAAATCAGCTGGCCTAGATAATCTGGACCCCTACAAATCAGCTGGCCTAGATAATCTGGACCCCTACAAATCAGCTGGCCTAGATAATCTGGACCCCTACAAATCAGATGGCCTAGATAATCTGGACCCCTACAAATCAGCTGGCCTAGATAATCTGGACCCCTACAAATCAGCTGGCCTAGATAATCTGGACCTTTCTTTCTAAAATTATCCGCAGTTATTGTTGCAACCCCTATTACTAGCCTGTTCAAACTCTCTTTCGTATCGTCAGATCGTATCGTCAGATACAAAGCTGCTGCGGTCATCCCCCTCTTCAAAGGGGGAGACACTCTAGACCCAAACTGTTACAGACCTATATCCATCCTGCCCTGCCTTTCTAAAGTCTTCGAAAGCCAAGTTAACAAACAGATCACCGACCATTTTGAGCCTTCTCCGCTATGCAATCTGGTTTCCGAGCTGGTCATGGGTGTACCTCAGCCACGCTCAAGGTACTGAACGATATCATAACCGCCATCGATAAAAAACAGTACTGTGCAGCCGTCTTCATCGACCTGGCCAAGGCTTTAGACTCTGTCAATCACTGCATTCTTATCGGCAGACTCAACAGCCTTGGTTTCTCAAATGACTGCCTCGCCTGGTTCACCAACTACTTCTCAGATAGAGTTCAGTGTGTCAAATCGGAGGGCCTGTTGTCCGGACCTCTGGCAGTCTCTATGGGGGTGTTACAGGGTTCAATTCTTGGGCCGACTCTATTCTCTATATATATCAATGATGTCGCTCTTGATGCTGGTGACTCTCTGATCCATCTCTATGCAGACGACACCATTCTGTATACATCTGGCCCATCATTGGACACTGTGTTAACAAACCTCCAAATAAGCATCAATGCCATACAACACTCCTTCAGTGGCCTCCAACTGCTCTTAAATGCTAGTAAAACTAAATGCATGCTTTTCAATCGAATGCTGCCCACACCCGCCCACCGGACTATCATCACTACTCTCGACGGGTCTGACTTAGAATATGTGGACACCTACAAATACCTAGGTGTCTGGTTAGACTGTAAACTCTCCTTCCAGACTCACATTAAACATCTCCAATCCAAAATTAAATCTAGAATCGGCTTCCTATTTCGCAACGAAGCCTCCTTCACTCATGCTGCCAAACATGCCCTCGTAAAAATGACTATCCTACCGATCCTTGATTTCGGCGATGTCATTTACAAAATAGCCTCCAACACTCTACTCAGCAAATTGGATGTACTGTACACAACAACAATAGGACAGAAGGTGATACAGCACAAAATGAGTCAGAGAGGATGTGCTCTTCTCCTTCGACCAAGATAAGAGAGGACCAATGAGATGGAAAGACAATGTCCGTTATGGACTGATATGCTTGTGTGTGTGTGTGTGTTCGTGAGTGTGTGCATTATCTCTACACTGTAAAGCAATGGACAGATATGCACAAATATGCTTTGACAGGGCCAATCCACTATAGTGCAGCTCTGGCAGCCAGTTCTGCTAAAGAGAGCAAACACTACATTAACCATAATTCATCACATATCTGGATTCAGACCAGCTCTTCTTTCAACTGCTCAAACACATCACATCAAGTAGAGGGGAACTGAAGCGGTTTACGGTACTGTATTCTCTACTGGTGTCCCCCAGGGCTCAGTACTAGTTAATATATTTTCTCTCTGTATTCTCTACTGGTGTCCCCCAGGGCTCAGTACTAGTTCATATATTTTCTCTCTGTATTCTCTACTGGTGTCCCCCAGGGCTCAGTACTAGTTCATATATTTTCTCTCTGTATTCTCTACTGGTGTCCCCCAGGGCTCAGTACTAGTTAATATATGTTCTCTCTGTATTCTCTACTGGTGTCCCCCAGGGCTCAGTACTAGTTCATATATTTTCTCTCTGCATTTTGTTTACTGGTGTCCCCCAGGGCTCAGTACTAGTTAATATATTTTCTCTCTGTATTCTCTACTGGTGTCCCCCAGGGCTCAGTACTAGTTAATATATTTTCCCTCTGTATTCTCTACTGGTGTCCCCCAGGGCTCAGTACTAGTTAATATATTTTCTCTCTGTATTCTCTACTGGTGTCCCCCAGGGCTCAGTACTAGTTAATATATTTTCTCTCTGTATTCTCTACTGGTGTCCCCCAGGGCTCAGTACTAGTTAATATATTTTATCTCTGTATTCTCTGCTGGTGTCCCCCAGGGCTCAGTACTAGTTAATATATTTTCTCTCTGTATTCTCTACTGGTGTCCCCCAGGGCTCAGTACTAGTTAATATATTTTTCTCTCTGTATTCTCTACTGGTGTCCCCCAGGGCTCAGTACTAGTTAATATATTTTGTCTCTGTATTCTCTACTGGTGTCCCCCAGGGCTCAGTACTAGTTAATATATTTTCTCTCTGCATTTTGTTTACTGGTGTCCCCCAGGGCTCAGTACTAGTTAATATATTTTCTCTCTGCATTTTGTTTACTGGTGTCCCCCAGGGCTCAGTACTAGTTAATATATGTTCTCTCTGTATTCTCTACTGGTGTCCCCCAGGGCTCAGTACTAGTTAATATATTTTCTCTCTGTATTCTCTACTGGTGTCCCCCAGGGCTCAGTACTAGTTAATATATTTTCTCTCTGTATTCTCTACTGGTGTCCCCCAGGGCTCAGTACTAGTTAATATATTTTCTCTCTGTATTCTCTACTGGTGTCCCCCAGGGCTTGTTTCTAGGACCTCAGAGAGGTCCACTCTCTGTATGAATGTTAAGTCTAGATATGAAAAGGATCGATTCTCTATCTCTAACAGACTGAAATCAACAATTACAATTGTGACACGGTTTGTTTGGTTTGGCGTTTCCTTGGTGTAATGTTATTTTCCTCTATGGCGATACACACCACAGACTAATCACTATGTATCCAGACCATTTTGTTTTTCATTGGCGTCTGATTGTTCCAGTGGAACACCTTTAGAGCTGGATCATGTGTCAGTGTCAGTGTAGCCTAGGATACCGCCTACCGCCCCGTGACATGCTACTGAGTCTATGGCTGAGTCCCAAATGCCACCCTACTTCCTATATAGTGCTTTGTGGGCCCTGGTCAGAAATAGTGCACTACATAGGGAATAGGGTGCCATTTGGGATGCAATCTACATTCTCCACAACCTCCTTCACAGTCTTCACTCGCCTCAGACTCCAACACTCACCACATCTTCCAGGTTACAAAGACAAGTAACATGCACAGACAGGGACTCACCACATCTTCCAGGTTACAAAGACAAGTAACATGCACAGACAGGGACTCACCACATCTTCCAGGTTACAAAGACAAGTAACATGCACAGACAGGGACTCACCACATCTTCCAGGTTACAAAGACAAAGACAGATATGAAACAGTTTGAGTGGGGATTGGTAGGCAGGCAGGTAGGTAGGGATTATGAAACTTTTTGGTGGGGGTTGGCAAGCAGGTAGGTACTATGAAACCGTTTGGGTGGGGGTTGGCAGGCAGGCAGGTAGGCAGGGACTATGAAACAGTTTGGGTGGGGTTGGCAGGCAGGTAGGGACTATGAAACCGTTTAGTTGGGGGTTGGCAAGCAGGCAGGCAGGGACTATGAAACCGTTTAGTTGGGGGTTGGCAAGCAGGCAGGCAGGGACTATGAAACCGTTTGGGTGGGGGTTTTGGCAGGTAGATTGGGACTATGAAACCGTTTGGGTGGGGGTTTTGGCAGGTAGATTGGGACTATGAAACCGTTTGGGTGGGGGTTTTGGCAGGTAGATTGGGACTATGAAACCGTTTGGGTGGAGGTTTTGGCAGGTAGATTGGGACTATGAAACCGTTTGGGTGGGGGTTTTGGCAGGTAGATTGGGACTATGAAACCGTTTGGGTGGGGGTTTTGGCAGGTAGATTGGGACTATGAAACCGTTTGGGTGGGGGTTTTGGCAGGTAGATTGGGACTATGAAACCGTTTAGTTGGGGGTTGGCAAGCAGGCAGGCAGGGACTATGAAACCGTTTGGGTGGGGGTTTTGGCAGGTAGATTGGGACTATGAAACCGTTTGGGTGGGGGTTTTGGCAGGTAGATTGGGACTATGAAACCGTTTGGGTGGGGGTTTTGGCAGGTAGATTGGGACTATGAAACCGTTTGGGTGGGGGTTTTGGCAGGTAGATTGGGACTATGAAACCGTTTAGTTGGGGGTTGGCAAGCAGGCAGGCAGGGACTATGAAACCGTTTGGGTGGGGGTTTTGGCAGGTAGATTGGAACTATGAAACCGTTTGGGTGGGGGTTTTGGCAGGTAGATTGGGACCATGAAACCGTTTGGGTGGGGGTTTTGGCAGGTAGATTGGGACCATGAAACCGTTTGGGTGGGGGTTTTGGCAGGTAGATTGGGACTATGAAACCGTTTGGGTGGGGGTTTTGGCAGGTAGATTGGGACTATGAAACCGTTTAGTTGGGGGTTGGCAAGCAGGCAGGCAGGGACTATGAAACCGTTTGGGTGGGGGTTTTGGCAGGTAGATTGGGACTATGAAACCGTTTGGGTGGGGGTTTTGGCAGGTAGATTGGGACTATGAAACCGTTTGGGTGGGGGTTTTGGCAGGTAGATTGGGACTATGAAACCGTTTGGGTGGGGGTTTTGGCAGGTAGATTGGGACTATGAAACCGTTTAGTTGGGGGTTGGCAAGCAGGCAGGCAGGGACTATGAAACCGTTTGGGTGGGGGTTTTGGCAGGTAGATTGGGACTATGAAACCGTTTGGGTGGGGGTTTTGGCAGGTAGATTGGGACTATGAAACCGTTTTGGTGGGGGTTGGCAAGCAGGTAGGGACTGTGAAACAGTTTGCTGGTTCCCTCCCACATACTTTACTGGTAGAAACTTGTAGGTTTCTACATGTTGGTAAACCTTATTTCTACCAGCATGTCACCTGTGCAGCTAGAGCACAACTCTATATCACCTTTTACTCCACACAGACACGCCTACAAAGCTCTCCCTCGTCACACAGACACGCCTACAAAGCTCTCCCTCGTCACACAGACACGCCTACAAAGCTCTCCCTCGTCACACAGACACGCCTACAAAGCTCTCCCTCGTCACACAGACACGCCTACAAAGCTCTCCCTCGTCACACAGACACGCCTACAAAGCTCTCCCTCATCAAATGCGCCAAACTAGACCTTACAGTGAAATGCTTACTTACAAGCCATTAACCAACAATGCAGTTTTAAGAAAAATAAGTTAAGTAAAAAAAGTAAAGTAAGTAAAACATTTTTTTTTACCATAACTCTATCCTTCTGATTCCTGCTTACAAGCAAAAACTCAAACAGGAAGTACCAGTGACTCAATACGGAAGTAGTCCAATGAAGCGGATGCTAAGCTACAGGACTGTTTCGCTAGCACAGACTGGAATATGTTTCCGCATTCATCCGATGGCATTGAGGAGTTTACCATATCAGTCACCGCTTTCAAGGAGCGGGACACTAATCCAGACGCTTATAAGAAGTCCTTCTACACCCTCCGATAAAACAGGCAAAGCATCAATACAGGACCAAGATCGAATCCTACTACACTGGCTCTGACACTCGTCGGATTGGCAGGGCTTGCAAACTATCAAGGATTAAAAAGGGAAACCCAGCCGCAAGCTGTCCAGTGACACAAGCTTACCAGACATGCTAAATACCTTCTATGCTCGCTTCGAGACAAGCAATACTGAACCATGCATGAGAGCACCATCTGTTCCGGACGACTGTGTAATCACGCTCTTCATAGCCAATGTGATTTAGACCTTTAAACAAGTTAACATTCAGAAGTCCGCAGGGTCAGACAGATAACCAGGACGGGTACTCGGAGCATGCACTGACTAGCTGGCAAGTGTCTTCACTGACATTTTCAACCTCCCTGACCCAGTCTGTAATACCTACATGTTTCAAGCAGACCACCATAGTCCCTGTGCCCAAGAACAGCAAGGTATCCTGTCTAAATCACTATTGCCCCGTAGCACGTACATCTGTAGGCATGAAATGCTTTGAAAGGCTGGTCATGTCTCACATCAACACCATCTGTCATTTACCTGTACAGTTAATTTAATCATGCAAATATTAATTTACCTGTACATTTAACTGGACTGTATATTAAGTAAACTAATATTACCGTCACTTATATCATACACGCATTTAGCTATTTAAGTATTTTTCTCTGCCATCGACCTGTATAGTTAACCATGCAAATATTATTTTATTTATTTATATTAACGTGCAATAATTTTTTCACCTAACACTATAACAGGTAGGTAGGTAGGTAGGTAGGTAGGTAGGTAGGTAGGTAGATAGGTAGATAGGTAGATAGGTAGATAGGTAGATAGGTAGATAGGTAGATAGATAGATAGATAGATAGATAGATAGATAGATAGATAGATAGATAGATAGATAGATAGATACTTTATTGATCCCCGGGGGGGAAATTTCATTGTCAAGCAGCTACAACAAAACACAGGGCAGGTGCAAAATGCCACAACGAAAGTACACAAAAGACAGATACACGGTACATGATACATAGAGCGGCAGTATGAAAAAGTATAGAAATACAAGATATCTGGAGTGCAAAAAAATAAAAGCTATAAAAGAGACATTGCATAGTATGGGTGGTTGGCTGAATATGTACACTATACATTGGTGGATGTTGGATGGTTAACTATACTATACAGGTCGATGGCAGAGAAATACTTCAGTAGCTAAAAATGCGTATGATATGAGCGAGGGTAATAATAGTTTACTTAATAGACAGACTGGGTAAATGAACAGGTAAGTGAACATTTTGCATGGTTAAATTAGCTGTACAGTTAGGTATACAGTTATATTTACAGATAAGTGAATACTTGCGTGGTTACACAAACTGTACAGGTAAATGACAGGAAGAGATACTTTAATAGCTAAATGTGTGTATGATATCATTTGGGGTAATAATAGTAATTCCCTTAAAATACAGTCCTTAGTGCGCAGGGTTTAATTACAGACAACTGCATGTATTGCACATTTGATATACTAAAAGCAATGAGAAAAGGTGCAACTGGCAGGATACTAATATGCATTCCTGAGTGAATGCCTACGTAGGTTAAGTCCAATAATTACTTACAATATTGCATGTGATATGATATAACAACTGTACATGAGTATGTATATACAGACCTGTATGAATAAATAGGTCCTGAGTGGATCAGTGCTGACGGACCAGAGTTACTCACGGATGGATGCATAATTGTTAAACTAGGTCCTAGCACCCCAACAGTTCCAGATCTATGTTGCCGACGGCACGGCACCCCGGTGAGGCATTATATAGTCTAATAGCCGCCGGCAGGAAGGACCTCCTGTAGTGCTCTCTGGCACACCGTGGTGGGATCAGTCTGTGACTGAAAGTGCTCCTCTGCGTCATAACCATAGCGTGCAGAGGGTGGGTGACGTTGTCCATGATGGCCAGCAGTTTGGCCAGGATCCGTCTCTCCACCACCTCCTCTAGAGTGTCAAGGCTCATCCCCAGGACAGAGCTAGCCTTCCTGATCAGCTTATTTACCCGAGAAGCATCACCGGCTTTGATGTTTGCTCCCCAGCACACCACTGCAAAAAAGATGGCACTGGCCACCACAGACTGGTAGAAGGTATGCAGTAGTTTACTGCACACGTTGAAGGACCTTTCTGAGCCTCCTCAGAAAGTAGAGTCGGCTCTGGCCCTTTTTGTACAGGGCCCCGGTGTTACCGGCCCATTTCAGCCTGTTGTCCATATGGACTCCCAGGAACTTGTATGACCCAACCATTTCCACATCCATTCCCTGTATAGGGACTGCAGTCAGTTGTGCCTTGCTTCTCCTGAAGTCCACCACCATCTCCTTTGTTTTGCTGATGTTGAGCTGAAGGTGGTTCTGCTCACACCACAACACAAAGTCACTGATTGTGCTCCTGTACTCCTCCTCCTGCCCACCCCTGATGCACCCTACAATAGCAGAGTCATCCAAGAACTTCTGTAGGTGGCATGTTTCAGAGTTATATCTGAAGTCTGAGGTGTAGAGGGTGAACAGGAAGGGGGACAGGACCGTTCCCTGGGGGGCCCCTGTGTTGCTAACTGCCCGTTCTGACACACAGCTCTGTAGTCGCACAAATTGTGGCCTACCGGTCAGGTAGTCCGTGACCCAGGAGACTAAGGGTGCTTCCACTTTCATCCTCCTCATCTTCTCACCCAGTAGCAGGGGCTGAATGGTATTGAAGGCACTGGAGAAGTCAAAAAACATAACCCTCACAGTGCAACCTGCGTTGTCCAGGTGAGAGTAGGCCCTCTGCAGAAGGTAGATGATTGCATCATTCACCCCGATGTTACGCTGGAATGCAAACTGCAGGGGGTCCATTGATGAACACACCAGGGGTCTGAGGTGGGCGAGGACTAACCTTTCCAGGGTCTTCATGATGTGGGATGTTAGCGCTACAGGTCTGAAGTCATTCAGGACAGTGGGGTGTGCCTTCTTGGGCACTGGGACGAGGCAGGATGTTTTCCACAGCACAGGGACCCTTTCTAGGCTCAGGCTAAGGTTGAAAAGACGCTGGAGTATTCCACACAGTTGGTCAGCACAGACCCTCAGCACCCTTGGGCTGATGCCATCAGGGCCCGCCGCTTTCCACTGATGTAGTCTCTCCAGCTCTCTCTTCACTTGGTTGGTGGTGAAAGCCAGCCCAGGTGGGGAGGTGGGGGGAAGGGGGGTGTTGAGGATCAGTCCAGGGGGAGCAGGAGCGGAGGTGGGGTCACTGATTGTCTCAGCAGAGGTGCTGTGAGCAAAATGGGGGTGGGACAGCCGTGAGGGTGTGTGGTCTGGGGAGCTGGAGGGGAGGTGGACAGGGCCAGTATCAAACCTGTTCAAAAATTGGTTCAGCTCATTGGCTCTGTCCTGGGTCCCCTCCGTCTGCCCACTGTTTGACTTTTTGAAGCCAGTGATATTTCTCATACCCTTCCACACCTCTCTCACCTGGCTCTGCCTCAGCTTGTCCTCCATCTTCTCCTTATACACTCTCTTCCCCTCAGCAATCCGCAACTTCAGCTCCCTCTGGACGCATTTCAATTTGTCCTTGTCCTTGTCCCTCTCCTTGAAGGCCCTCTTCTTCTAATTTAGCAGGGCCTTCAGGTCGCTGGTGACCCAGGGTTTATTGTTTGGGAAACAGCGTACCTTCCTGGTGGGTACAGTGTTGTCTACACAAAAATTAATATAGTCTGTTATGCAGTCAGTGAGTCCATGGATGTCCTCCCCATGAGCCTCACAGAGCACATCCCAGTCTGTTGTTTCAAAACAGTCCTGTATGGCCTCATTCGCCTCCGGGGACCATCTCCTAATAGTCCTGGTGGTTGCAGGCTGCTGTTGGACCAAAGGCCTGTAGAGTGGGGTGAGGTGGACAAGGTTGTGATCCGATCTACCGAGGGGAGGCAGTGCAGTGGAGTTGTATGCATCCTTCACATTAGCAAATAACAAGTCCAGAGTTTTATTATTCCTGGTTGGGCACTTCACGAACTGTTTGAACGTGGGCAGCGTTGAAGAGAGAGATGCATGGTTAAAATCCCCAGAAATGGCAAAGAAAGCACTGGGATGCGCTGTCTGTAACCTCGCGATAACAGAGTGGATGACGTCACACGCTGCGTTTGCGTCAGCAGAGGGCGGGATGTAAACAATAACAGCAATGGCCGCCGTGAATTCCCTCGGTAAATAGTAGGGTCTCAGGCTAACGGCTAACAGTTCAATGTCCGGGCTACAAAACTTTTCCTTAAGAGTAATATGGTTCGGATGACACCATCTGTTGTTAACTAATAAAGCCAGCCCACCACCCTTACTCTTACCGGAAGAGACGCGATCCCTGTCCGCTCTGATGGTCTGGAAACCGTCGATAGTGACGTTCTGTATGGGGATATTATCGTTCAGCCAAGTCTCAGTAAAACACATTAGGCTCGTTTCACGATAAATCCTTTGTCCACGAACAAGTCCCGCCAACTCATCCATCTTGTTATGTAGAGCCCTCACATTGCCCATAATGATAGACGGTATAGCCGGCTTGTACTTGAACCTCCTCCGCTTTGCCTTACATTTCAATCCCGCCCTGCATCCACGGCGTCGTCTTTTCAATTCGTCCGGAATATCAAACTTTTCCCTGGGAAGCAGCAGCGCAGCGTGGGCTAAATCCAGGAGCTGGGCTCGGTTGTAAACAATAACAGTTGACGACTCCTGTCGACGTTCAGCTGCGATAAAATCCATAAAATCCATAATCCTGAACTAATCCTGAACTATTATAGTTCAACTGTAGCTGCTGTAGCAAAATAAAAATAAAGAAAAAGAGACGAGAAAAAAAAAATAAAATAAAAAAAAAAGAACTAAAACAACAATGAATGCAGAACAACGGGAGCTGCTGAACAGGCGACCAGCAGGGCGGCGCCAAACACACAGGTCTAACAATGTATTGTGTACATATTCAGTCATTCACTCATACTATGCAATGCATTTCTATACCTTTTTGCACTCCAGACTTTGTGTATTTTTCTACTTTTTCATACTGCACTATGTATCATGTATTGTGTATCTGTCTTTTGTGCATTTCGTTCTTGTATTTTGCACCTGCCCTGTATTTTTTGTAATTTCCCCACGGGGATCAATAAAGTACCTGCCTGCCTGCCTGCCGAGCTTCCGGTTATGTGTCTCCCCACAGAAACCTAGTCCATCCCCAGTCCACTCTCCTCTTCGCTCCATAGTGGAACTGACTGAACCATAGTGGAACTGACTGAACCATAGTGGGACTGACTGAACCATAGTGGGACTGACTGAACCATAGTGGAACTGACTGAACCATAGTGGAACTGACTGAACCATAGTGGAACTGACTGAACCATAGTGGAACTGACTGACCCATAGTGGAACTGACTGACCCATAGTGGAACTGACTGAACCATAGTGGAACTGACTGAACCATAGTGGAACTGACTGAACCATAGTGGAACTGACTGAACCTTAGTGGAACTGACTGAACCTTAGTGGAACTGACTGAACCTTAGTGGAACTGACTGAACCATAGTGGAACTGACTGAACCATAGTGGAACTGACTGAACCTCTTTTTTAGACCAACTCAGGATATTACTAATGTCTTATATCAACCCACTGCAGTATCCTATTTAGAACCTCATTCAACACACACACACACACACACACACACACACACACACACACACACACACACACACACACACACACACACACACACACACACACACACACACACACACACACACACACACACACACACACACACACACACACACACACACACACAGGTCAGTGAGAGAGAGGATGTTGTTTCCACAGAGAAATCAGATCACATGTCAAATACAAACAAAGAGCTCAGGCTGAATTCCCCTTAGAAAGACCTGGGAACCATGCTGTGACACACACACACACACACACACACACACACACACACACACACACACACACACACACACACACACACACACACACACACACACACACACTAAACCCTAAACACACTGTGTTCTGAAAAGACCTGGGAACCACACTGTGACACACACACATACTAAACACTGTGGTCTGAAAGACCTCTCATAAACAGATGGTGACGTCTGATCGATGGAATATTCCAGAGAATCCATTATCATTTTAGCACAGCAACAATATGACTTCAGTGGTTTTGGGTTAAAAACCAATAATTTCATTGAGATGTATAACTTTCCTGGCTGCATTATTCAGAGAACAGGAGCGTGAACACTCACACTTTATAACAGAGAGAACGAGGTCAACAAATCATTGTTTTGTCATGTTGTGACTCGTCAAGAATGTGCACAGCGTCTAATCTGCCATTAGAACAGCACCTTATATTTCCCTTATGCATTTAGCCATATCTTTCTAGAATAATTATACTGCATATTACAACAATATTAGTTATCTCCTTTGTTAGCTACAGTTTATAGTTCTTTGTTAGCAGTTAGCTACAGTTTATAGTTCTTTGTTAGCAGTTAGCTACAGTTTATAGTTCTTTGTTAGCAGTAAGCTACAGTTTATAGTTCTTTGTTAGCAGTTAGCTACAGTTTATAGTTCTTTGTTAGCAGTTAGCTACAGTTTATAGTTCTTTGTTAGCAGTTAGCTACAGTTTATAGTTCTTTGTTAGCAGTTAGCTACAGTTTATAGTTCTTTGTTAGCAGTTAGCTACAGTTTATAGTTCTTTGTTAGCAGTTAGCTACAGTTTATAGTTCTTTGTTAGCAGTAAGCTACAGTTTATAGTTCTTTGTTAGCAGTTAGCTACAGTTTATAGTTCTTTGTTAGCAGTTAGCTACAGTTTATAGTTCTTTGTTAGCAGTTAGCTACAGTTTATAGTTCTTTGTTAGCAGTAAGCTACAGTTTATAGTTCTTTGTTAGCAGTTAGCTACAGTTTATAGTTCTTTGTTAGCAGTAAGCTACAGTTTATAGTTCTTTGTTAGCAGTAAGCTACAGTTTATAGTTCTTTGTTAGCAGTTAGCTACAGTTTATAGTTCTTTGTTAGCAGTTAGCTACAGTTTATAGTTCTTTGTTAGCAGTTAGCTACAGTTTATAGTTCTTTGTTAGCAGTTAGCTACAGTTTATAGTTCTTTGTTAGCAGTTAGCTACAGTTTATAGTTCTTTGTTAGCAGTAAGCTACAGTTTATAGTTCTTTGTTAGCAGTAAGCTACAGTTTATAGTTCTTTGTTAGCAGTAAGCTAGTGAAACGTTGGTTTAGGTGCAAATAATCATTGTAACACAAACGAGTTAGAAACTCTGTTTCGTTCTGTGAATGCTTTCCTTTGTTCATCACATTGTGTCGGAGCTCCGTGTTGCTGTCGTATCTGCGTCATCGTTGTCGGAGCTCCGTGTTGCTGACGTATCTGCGTCATCGTTGTCGGGGCTCCGTGTTGCTGTCGTATCTGCGTCATCGTTGTCGGAGCTCCGTGTTGCTGTCGTATCTGCGTCATCGTTTTTGGAGCTCCGTGTTGCTGTCGTATCTGCGTCATTGTTGTCGGAGCTCCGTGTTGCTGTCGTATTTGCGTCATTGTTGTCGGAGCTCCGTGTTGCTGTCGTATCTGCGTCATTGTTGTCGGAGCTCCGTGTTGCTGTCGTATCTGCGTCATTGTTGTCGGAGCTCCGTGTTGCTGTCGTATCTGCGTCATTGTTGTCGGAGCTCCGTGTTGCTGTCGTATCTGCGTCATTGTTGTCGGAGCTCCGTGTTGCTGTCGTATCTGCGTCATCGTTTTCGGAGCTCCGTGTTGCTGTCGTATCTGCGTCATTGTTGTCGGAGCTCCGTGTTGCTGTCGTATCTGCGTCATGTAGAGCGTGCGTGCCTTTGCGCACCGCTATATGTTACTGGGTTACAGCTATTCGCCAGATCTATTCATGATGAATGTTGTTTAACGTGTGCCCAATTTAAAGTGTACATGGAAGTGGTCATGTCTGTTTTAGACAGAATAAAGTACCTGTCTAATGTGGTAACTGTGAGGAAGCCAGTTACATTTGTATAAGTCAGATTTTGGTGTTATGTTGCCATACATTTTGGTATGTTCCAGGAAGTGTACCTCAGGTATATACAGTGCCTGCGGAAAGTAATCATACCGCTTCACTTTTTCCACATTTTGTTACTTACAGCCTTATTCTAAAATGGATTAAATAAAATATTTTCCTCATCAATCTACACACAATACCCCATAATGACAAAGCAAACCGTTTTTGCACAAATTTAAAACAGAAATATCTTATTTCCATAAGTATTCAGACCCTTTGCTATAAGACTTGAAATTGAGTTCAGGTTCATCCTGTTTCCATTGATCATCCTTGAGATGTTTCTACAACTTGATTGGAGTCCACCTGTGGTAAATTCATTGATTGGACATGATTTGGAAAGGCACACACCTGTCCCACACAGTGCATGACAGAGCAAAAACCAAACCATGAGGTCGAAGGAATTGTCCGTAGAGCTCCGAGACAGGGTTGTGTAGTGCATAGTGCTACGTGCTTAGGGTCATTGTCCTGTTGGAAGGTGAACCTTCACCCCAGTCAGAGGTCCTGAGCGCTCTGAAGCAGGTTTTCATCAAGGATCTCTCTGTACTTTGCTCCGTTCATCTTTCCCTCGATCCTGACTAGTCTCCCAGTCCCTGCAGCTGAAAAACATCCCCACAGCATGATGCTGCCACCACCATGCTTCACCGTAGGGATGGTGCCAGGTTTCCTCCAGACCTGACGCTTAGCTTTCAGGCCAAAGAGTTCAATCTTGTTTCTCATGGTCAGAGTCCTTTAGGTGCCTTTTGGCAAACTCAAAGCGGGCTATCATGTGCCTTTTACTGAAGAGTGGCTTCTGTCTGGCCTGACTGGTAGAGTGCTGCTGAAATGGTTGTCCTTCTGGAAGGTTCTCCCATCTCCACAGAGAAACTCTGGAGCTCTGTCAGAGTGACTATCGGGTGCTTGGTCACATGGATTACCACAGAAAACACTGCTACTCCTACTGCTCTTTCCTCGTCTGATAATGTGTTCTCGCATACCCCGGGAGCATCTGGCCAGCGTGGCGGTGGCACAGGAATTCTAATCTCTCCCAAGTGGACATTCTCTCTTTTCCCCCTGACCCATCTGTCTATCTCCTAATTTGAATTCCATGCTGTCACAGTCACTAGCCCATTAAAACTTAACATCCTTGTCATTTATCGCCCTCCAGGTTCCCATGGAGAGTTCATCAATGAGCTTGACGCCTTGATAAGTTAATTTCCTGATGATGGCTCACCCCTCACAGTTCTGGGTGACTTTAACCTCCCGACGTCTGCCTTTGACTCATTTCTCTCTGCCTCCTTTCCACTCCTTTCCTCTTTTGACCTCACCCTCTCACCGTCCCCCTCTACTCACAAGGCAGGCAATACGCTTGACCTCATCTTTACTAGAGGCTGTTCTTCTACTAATCTCACTGCAACTCCCCTCCAAGTCTCCGACCACTACTTTGTATCCTTTTCTCTCTTGCTCTCCTCCAACACCACTCACTCTGCCCCTACTCAGATGGTAATACTCTCCTCCAACACTACTCACTCTGCCCCTACTCAGATGGTAATACTCTCCTCCAACACCACTCACTCTGCCCCTACTCAGATAGTAATGCTCTCCTCCAACACCACTCACTCTGCCCCTACTCAGATGGTAATGCTCTCCTCCAACACCACTCACTCTGCCCCTACTCAGATGGTAATGCTCTCCTCCAACACCACTCACTCTGCCCCTACTCAGATGGTAATGCTCTCCTCCAACACTACTCACTCTGCCCCTACTCAGATGGTAATACTCTCCTCCAACACCACTCACTCTGCCCCTACTCAGATGGTAATGCTCTCCTCCAACACTACTCACTCTGCCCCTACTCAGATGGTAATGCTCTCCTCCAACACCACTCACTCTGCCCCTACTCAGATGGTAATACTCTCCTCCAACACTACTCACTCTGCCCCTACTCAGATGGTAATGCTCTCCTCCAACACTACTCACTCTGCCCCTACTCAGATGGTAATGCTCTCCTCCAACACTACTCACTCTGCCCCTACTCAGATGGTAATGCTCTCCTCCAACACTACTCACTCTGCCCCTACTCAGATGGTAATGCTCTCCTCCAACACTACTCACTCTGCCCCTACTCAGATGGTAATACTCTCCTCCAACACTACTCACTCTGCCCCTACTCAGATGGTAATGCTCTCCTCCAACACTACTCACTCTGCCCCTACTCAGATGGTAATGCTCTCCTCCAACACTACTCACTCTGCCCCTACTCAGATGGTAATGCTCTCCTCCAACACTACTCACTCTGCCCCTACTCAGATGGTAATGCTCTCCTCCAACACTACTCACTCTGCCCCTACTCAGATGGTAATGCTCTCCTCCAACACTACTCACTCTGCCCCTACTCAGATGGTAATACTCTCCTCCAACACTACTCACTCTGCCCCTACTCAGATGGTAATGCTCTCCTCCAACACTACTCACTCTGCCCCTACTCAGATGGTAATGCTCTCCTCCAACACTACTCACTCTGCCCCTACTCAGATGGTAATGCTCTCCTCCAACACTACTCACTCTGCCCCTACTCAGATGGTAATGCTCTCCTCCAACACTACTCACTCTGCCCCTACTCAGATGGTAATGCTCTCCTCCAACACTACTCACTCTGCCCCTACTCAGATGGTAATGCTCTCCTCCAACACTACTCACTCTGCCCCTACTCAGATGGTAATGCTCTCCTCCAACACTACTCACTCTGCCCCTACTCAGATGGTAATGCTCTCCTCCAACACCACTCACTCTGCCC